>VZQC01004293.1:63247-119098 GCA_009823505.1 Rhizomys pruinosus | reverse complement strand
TTTTTTGGCTTTTTGAGACAGGTCTCCCTGTATCCCCAGCTGTCCTAGAACTCCCTACGTAGACCAGGCTGGCCTTGAACTCACAGAGATCCACCTGCCTCTCTCTCTCTGCCTCCCAAGTGGTAGGATTAAAGGTGTGCACCACCACGCCTGGCTTAAAGACAGTTCTTAGCCGCCATTCGGGTGCTGGGACTAGAACCCAGGTCCTCTGCAAGAACAGTTGGCACTTTTAACTGCTGAGCCATCTCCCCAGGCCCTGAATTAATTTTTATATAAAGCATGAAGTTTTGGTCAGACATCTTTTGTTTTCGGGGGTGGGGGGGTGAAAAGCTTTCCTTTTCATTGAGTTGCTTTCTGCTCCTTAGTCAGATTAATTGAGCATATTTTATAGATATTGGTTTTGTTTATGACAGGATCTCACTTAGTAGTTCAGACTAGGCTCAGACCTAGAATCCTCCTGCCTCAGCCTCATAGGTGCTGAGATTACAGATATGTGCCAACTTGCCCTGCTGGGTGGGTCTATTTTTGGATTCTCAATTCTATTCCATTGATCTCTGTATTTATCCTAACATACCGAAATTATCATATATAAATATTATCCTTAACATCTGGAAGAGTGATTCCTTAGTTTCTGGTTTTTCTTTTTTCAAGATTATATGAATATTTTGAGTTATTTCTTTTCCATAGAAGTTGTTTATAGCTGGGCATGGTGGTGCATGCCTTTAATCCTAGCACTCGGGAGGCAGAAGCAGGTGGATCTTTTTTGAGTTCAAGGCCAGCCTAGTCTACAGAATGAGTTCCAGGACAGCTAGGGCTACAGGGAAACCCTGTCTCGAGTTGAAAATGATACCGGATTTTAACTTTGATTTCCACTTGTCAGCAGTATTTAAAAATGCTATTGACTTGTGTGTTGATTTTATGTCCTATGGCCTTACAAAATTTCCTTAATGCTTGTAGGTGTTTGTAGATTCTTTGAGATTGCCTGCTTTGAATTTCTTTCACTTGCCTTATGGTGGTGGCTAGAACTTAGAAATATCATATTACAAAGAGTAGCTAGAGAGCTGACATCTGTGCTTTACTCCTAAGTCTTTAAAAATATATGTATTTATTTGGGGGTGGGGTATGGCACGCATGGGCCACAGCATACATGTGCAGATCAGAGGACCACTGAGGCATCAGTTGGTTCTTTTCTTTTTTTTTTTTTTGTCTTTTCGAGACAGGGTCTTCTGTTTAGCCCCAGCGTCCTGGATTCGCTTGTAGACCAGGCTGGCTCTCGAAACTTCACAAAATTACCTGCCTCTGCCTCCATATGCTAGGATTAAAGGCGTGCGCACCCCCGACGCGCCGGGCTTACATCACACATCTGCCTTTACAAGGTTTTTCATGTATTATCAGGGCAGCCTAGAAACTCAAATGCAAAAGAAAAGGAGAGAGAAAAGATTTCTGAATATGTATGGCAGAAAGGTTTTGATCCAGAAGGGAATATCCTCAACATATAATCCAGGGGCTTTATAGATTATCAATCAAAAGAGAAATACCCTAAGGATCTTTTGCATCAAGAGACTTAGAGCAAGATTGAGTTTGGAAGCACTTTCAGTCTAGAGCTCAAAAAAATATGGTTTTAGGAACTGGAGAGATGGCTCAGAGGTTAAGAGCACTGGCTGCTTTTGCAGAACACCCGGGTTTGATATATACAACTATCTAAAGGGTTCCTAAGAATTCAAGACAATGCACTCTTCATAAACAACTTCATAGATCACTTACCAATCAAGATTCCATTTGAAAAACTTCATATTATAAAATTCATTTTTATTTATTATAGTATGTTAAAAAAATCGTTACTAATTCTTTCAGAATCAATACCAATGTTATACAATGAGAAAACACAAGAACAGGGACACTCCCCAATATGTTTTATGATGCCAATACTACTGATACCCCCTAATCAGGTAAGACAGATTATGAGAAGATGTTACTGCTATCTCTCATGAACATAGGTGCAAAAGTCTTAAAAAAATTTTTTTTGATAGCAGATCTTTGTGAGTTCAGGCCAGCCTGGTCTACAGAGTGATGTTTCCAGGATGAATGCTGGGGCTACAGGGAGACCCTGTCTCGAAAAAAAGACCAAAAAAAAAAAAAAATCTTATAGCATGGGATGAGAGATGGCTCAGCAGTTATGAGCCAACTGCCCTTGCAGAGGTGCCCAGTTTGATTCCTGGCAACCCAATGGCACTAAGAACTGTCTTTAAGCCTAGGTGTGTGGTTGCAGTGCCTTTAATTCTAGCACTCGGAGTAGAGGCAGGCAGAATCTCTGGAGTTCAAGGCCAGTTCTGGTCTACAGAGTGAGTTCCAGACCTAAGCGGGGCTAGGGGAAACACTAGTCTCAAAAAAGAAAAAAATCTTATAGCACAAATCTCACCTGACATGTTGAAAGAAATAATATACTATAGTCAAGTGAGATACATTCCAAATATGGAAGGCTGGCTCAATATCTGAAAATCAACCAGTATAATATACTATGTTAACAGGCTGATGAAGGACACACACACACACACACACACACACACACCACACACACCACACACACAGAGGAAATAAACCACCACAGAAAAAAGCATTTGACAAAATTCAATACCCATTCATGGCACAAATTCTCAGAATACAGGACAGAAGGACATCTTAAATTTCTTAAGAAACCACAATAGCCTACAGCTAACATTATACTTGGTGATGAAAGACCGAATTTTCTCCTCTGAGATCAGGAGTAAGGGCCCTCGAGATGGCTCTGCAGGTAAAGGTGCTTATGGGCAAGCCTGATGACCTCCCAAGGACTTAACAAGGTAAAAGAAAAGAACCAGGGCTGGAGAGATGGCCTAGCGTGTAAGAGCACCGACTGCTCTTACAGGGACTGGGTTTGAAACCCAGCACCCACAATGGCGGCCCGAGATACCGGTCTGAACTCCAATTCCAGGAGAGCTACTCCAGTTCCAGGGGAATCCAACGCCGTCTTCTGACGTCTGCGGCATTGCACAACATGGTTGCACAAACTGCATGCAGACAGTACATTCATACACATACAGAAATAAATAAAAAAAAATTGTTAAAAAAAAAAAAAAAAGAAAAGAACCAACTGATGCCTCAGTGGTCCTCTGATCTGCACATGTATGCTGTGGCCCATGCGTGCCATACCCCACCCCAAATAAATACATATATTTTTAAAGACTTAGGAGTAAAGCACAGATGTCAGCTCTCTAGCTACTCTTTGTAATATGATATTTCTAAGTTCTAGCCACCACCATAAGGCAAGTGAAAGAAATTCAAAGCAGGCAATCTCAAAGAATCTACAAACACCTACAAGCATTAAGGAAATTTTGTAAGGCCATAGGACATAAAATCAACACACAAGTCAATAGCATTTTTAAATACTGCGACAAGTGGAAATCAAAGTTAAAATCCGGTATCATTTTCAAACTCGAGACAGGGTTTCCCTGTAGCCCTAGCTGTCCTGGAACTCATTCTGTAGACTAGGCTGGCCTTGAACTCAAAAAAGATCCACCTGCTTCTGCCTCCCGAGTGGCTAGGATTAAAGGCATGCACCACCATGCCCGCTATAAACAACTTCTATGGAAAAAGAAAAACTCAAAATATTCATATAATCTTGAAAAAAGAAAAACCAGAAACTAAGGAATCACTCTTCCAGATGTTAAGGATAATATTTATATATGATAATTTCGTTTTTGTATGTTAGGATAAATACAGAGATCAATGGAATAGAATTGAGAATCCAAAAATAGACCCACCCAGCAGGGCAAGTTGGCACATATCTGTAATCTCAGACACTATGAGGCTGAGGCAGAGAATTCTAGGTCTGAGCCTAGCTGAACTACTAAGTGACGATCCTGTCATAAACAAAACCAATATCTATAAAATATGCTCAATTAATCTGACTAAGGAGCAGAAAGCAACTCAATGAAAAGGAAGCTTTTCACCCCCCCACCCCGAAAACAAAAAGATGTCTGACCAAAACTTCATGCTTATATAAAAATTAATTCAGGGCCTGGGGAGATGGCTCAGCAGTTTAAAGTGCCAACTGTTCTTGCAGAGGACCTGGGTTCTAGTCCCAGCACCCGAATGGCGGCTAAGAACTGTCTTTAAGCCAGGCGTGGTCGGTGCACACCTTTTAATCCTACCACTTGGGAGGCAGACAGAGAGAGGCAGGTGATCTCTGTGAGTTCAAGGCCAGCCTGGTCTACGTATGGAGTTCTAGGACAGCTGGGATACAGGGAGACCTGTCTCAAAAAGCCAAAAAAAAAAAAAAAAAAAATCAAAATGGATCATAGAACAGAAAACAATCTTTGGGGTTTAGCACAAGGAACATCTGGACTCAGGTGTGGCCACTCAGGTCTGTAATTCCAGTGCTGGGTGGCAAGGTGGCAGCAGGATTAGGAGTTGAAGGCCAACTAGTACACTAGGTGCAGGCCACCCTATGCTACAGGATTGAGACCCAGTTTTCAAAACCAACCAAACAACAACAACAAAATACAAATACATGAGCAGCTGTGTAAGAGCATGTCAATACACTGGATCTCATACAAAGTAAAAACTCACAAGTCAACAGTAAAACACATGAATCTGAGAAAATTAGAAAAAGATGTATGATCATTTACTGAAAACAGCTTATATAGATGGCAAGTGAATCGGAAAAATGATGCCTTTGTAATGGCCACTCAGGGAAATGCAAAGTAAAAGTAAGATAACAGCATACAATGAAAAAGTATACCTATGACAAATGCCTGAGAGAATATGGAGAGACTAGACTGAACATTTGCAGTTGGTGATAAAGTGTAATGACTCATTGTTTTGTCCAAAGGAGAGATGGATGACCCAGACACTAGACATGAAGCTAGAGAGAAAAACTTTGCTCATAAATTTGTACGCTGAGGCCTGGTGGTGACGCCTTTAAACGCAGCACTCAGGAAGGCAGAGGCAGGCGGATCTCTGTGAGTTCAAGGCCAGCCTGGTCTGCATAGTGATCCTGGACAGCTGGGGCTACAGGGAGACCCTGTTTCGAAAAGATCAAAACACAAACAAATTTGTACATAAATGTTTACAGTGGATCGATCTGTTAACAGTCCAGTCTAGAGACTACTCAAGTGTCCCCCAAATGAGTTAATAAAATTTGGGGTTCACACATATTGTGGGATAACTGGCAACAATGGGAAGGATCTCAAAGATACTGTATGCAATTAAAAAGCTAGACTGAAAAGGGTAAATGCATGATTCCATGTGGTAACATGTGAGCCAACGAGATCAACACGAAGATAAATGCATGACTCCATGTGGTAACACGTGAGCCAACGAGATCAACACGAACAGAAATGCATGACTCCATGTGGTAACACATGAGCCAACGAGATCAACACGAAGAGAAATGCATGACTCCATGTGGTAACACGTGAGCGAACAGGATTCAACATGAAGAGAAATGCATGACTCCATGTGGTAACACGTGAGCGAACAGGATCAACATGAAGAGAAATGCATGACTCCATGTGGTAACACGTGAGCCAACAAGATCAACACGAAGATAAATGCATGACTCCATGTGGTAACACGTGAGCCAACAAGATCAACATGAAGAGAAATGCATGACTCCATGTGGTAACACGTGAGCCAACGAGATTAACACGTGAGCCAACAAGATCAACATGAAGAGAAATGCATGACTCCATGTGTTAACACGTGAGCCAACGAGATCAACACGAAGATAAATGCATGACTCCATGTGGTAACACGTGAGACAACGAGATCAACATGAACAGAAATGCATGACTCCATGTGGTAACACGTGAGCCAACGAGATCAACATGAAGAGAAATGCATGACTCCATGTGGTAACATGTGAGCGAACAAGATCAACATGAAGAGAAATGCATGACTCCATGTGGTAACATGTGAGCGAACAGGATCAACATGAAGAGAAATGCATGACTCCATGTGGTAACACGTGAGCCAACAAGATCAACACGAAGATAAATGCATGACTCCATGTGGTAACACGTGAGCCAACAAGATCAACATGAAGAGAAATGCATGACTCCATGTGGTAACACGTGAGCCAACGAGATCAACACGAAGATAAATGCATGACTCCATGTGGTAACACGTGAGCCAACGAGATCAACACGAACAGAAATGCATGACTCCATGTGGTAACGTGTGAGCCAACGAGATCAACATGAAGAGAAATGCATGACTCCATGTGGTAACATGTGAGCGAACAAGATCAACATGAAGAGAAATGCATGACTCCATGTGGTAACACGTGAGCGAACAGGATCAACATGAAGAGAAATGCATGACTCCATGTGGTAACACGTGAGCCAACAAGATCAACACGAAGATAAATGCATGACTCCATGTGGTAACACGTGAGCCAACAAGATCAACACGAAGATAAATGCATGACTCCATGTGGTAACACGTGAGCCAACGAGATCAACATGAAGAGAAATGCATGACTCCATGTGGTAACACGTGAGCCAACAAGATCAACATGAAGATGCTTAGTGGCTGTCAGGAGTGATGATGGGAGAATAGACAGGCTATAAAGGGGTACAAGAAGGAGGCCTTGGTGATTGTCCAGCTGAGTGTCCTGACTGTGGTGCTAGCTAGACACAGCTACACACGTTAACTGATGCCAAGACCAACCCTACCCAAATACAAGGAGAAACAAGCAAGCTGGCACTCACATTCTCCCCGACAGCACGCATGCCCTGTGTCAGGGGAGCTGCTGGGTCTACACTGAGGTGATGCAGAGAACACGTGTTCAGGATCTCAAATCTGAAACCTGTTTAAATGTCTATGTTGATCTCTCTTTGGTGCTGGGGATTGAACCAGGGTGTCTCTACCATTAAGCAACAACCCCAAGTGCTTAAATAATTCAAATCAGATGATCAGAATTAGTTGATTTATTTTTATTTAAAACACTGCTTTGACATGGGTTTTGCTATGCTGATCAGGCTGCTGGAGAGTTCTGGGCTCAAGCAGAACTGCTGTGCAGCTTCTTGGTAGCTGGGACTAGGGGGATATTGGGTCTGTGTCTTAAATGTAATTAAACTTGAGTGTGTGGGTAAACATGTCAAAGACTAGTTCACTTCAAAGAAACTCTCAGTAACTGGGTTAATAATTATTTTACAGGACATCAATAAAGTTAGATGCAAATTAGAGATGAAAAAACATCTCAAGTTTGGGCTGGAGCGATGGCTCAGTTCCCAGGACCCAGACCAGGTAGCTCATAATGGATTCTCTAACTCCAGTCCAGGGGATCCAATTCCCCTTACTGGCCTCCAAGAGAACCTGCATGCATACATACACAAGGTGACACATAAACTCACACAGGCACACAAAGACACAGAGACACCACACAAGTAAATAAGTCTTTTAAATAATCCCAGCACTTGGGCAGGCAGAGGCAGACAGATGTCTGTGAGTTCAAGGCCAGCTTGGTCTACACAGTGAGTTCCAGGCCACCTGGGGCTACAGGGAGACCCCTGTCTCAAAAAGACCAAAAAACAACAAAACAAATCTCAAGTTAATACATCAGAATGCCTATTAATGACAATGAGCCAAACATAAACTAGGCCACTTAGGCCTTTTAGCTTCCATATTTAAACAGCTAAATTCATTATTTATAGCCTAGGGGAGAAAAAAGTAGTAGATCATACAAAGAAAAGGGCAAGTGAGCCAGAAACTAGTGAGTTAGGAATTAGTTAAAGCTGGTTTTTCAATATGCTTACTGCAAGAGCACTAAAAAGTAAAACAGTTTATACTGTGCTGACTGAAGTTTAGACAGACCCTTAGAAAGTCCTCCTGATAATAAAGGGCCACAAGACAATAACGAACTGTAGGAAAGTCACCTACATTGTCAGCTACCTGAGGCAGGGCAAGCCAAGTTTTATTAACAGTGTAGACTCATCACTATCCAGGTCTCCAAGCTCTCAGTTCACCACCACCAAATATGGTGGCTACCAAAGGGTCATTTCTAGAAAACATTGATAGTTCACTATGAAGTAGACAACAAACTTTTTTTTTTTTTATAAAGCCAATATTTGATTGTCATTCAGTTCCAGGAATGCTTTTATTTCTTTCTTTATCTCTTCCTTGACCCATTCATTATTCACAGAGTGTGTTGTTTAGTCTCCATATGTTCTTGTAGGCAGTAGGGCTTATCCTGATGTTGATGTTGAGCTTTATTGCACTGTGGTCTGATAGAATGCATGAAAATTATTTCAATCTTTTTGTATTTGTGGAGGTTTCTTCTGTGTCCCAGTATGTGGTCGATTTTGGAGAATGTTCCGTGGGGGGCTGAGTAGAACAAGTTATTCTCTGGTATTTTGGGATGGAATATTCGGTAGAGTCTATGAGGTCCATTTGGTGTATCATATCGTTCAATTCAGATGTCTCTCTCTTTATTCTTTGTCCTGTTAACCTATCCAAGAGGACACATGGGGTATGAAATCCCCTACTATGAGTGCACTGGGGATAGTGTGTGACTTGGTCCTGGAGAATTGTCTTATAAAGCTTATGTGCACCAGAGTTGTTGGGCATATATATTCACATATTGTGAAATCTTCTTGGTGAATTGTTCCTTTGATAAAAATGTAATGGCCTTCTTTGTCTGATTTCTTTTACTTTGAATCTATTTTGTCTGATATTTAAATAGCAACACTTGCTTTTCTTTCTTGGTGCCATTTGCTTGGAATATTTTTTTCCATCCTTTCACTTTAAGGTGGTGCCTGTCCTTGAAGGTAAGATGTGTTTCTTGTAGACAGCATATCGATGGATTCGTTTCCTAATCCAATCTCCCAGTCTATGTCTTTTGATTGGGGAATTTAGTCCATTAATATTTAAGGTTATGACTGATAGGTTTGTGTTGCTCCCTTTGCCTTATTATCCATCTGCGGTTTGGGTTCGGTTTCCACTTCTGCAGTTATGCTTTTATTGATTTCTCTTTCTAGGTGCCTGGGGTTAGTTGTCCTTTCTTCTGTCCTTTGAATTGCTTCAAGTATTCTCTGAGGGTTTGGCTTCTGGACATGTATTCTTTCAACTTGTTTATGTCATGGAAGGTTCTCTCTTCTTCAAGTATAATCAAACATTTTTGCTGGGTATAGTAACCTGGGTTGGCATCATTGTCCCCTTAACACTGGGAAATGCTTTGCTCTCATGTTCCTTGCTTTCATAGTTTGCATTGAGAAGTCAGTTGTAATTTGATAGGTTTTCCCCTTATAGGTCACTTGTTTTTCTTGTGGCTTTTAAGGATTTTGTCTTTGTTTTGGGTGTCTAGCATTTACTATATGTGGCGTGAGAATTTCTTTTCTGAACTTGTCTGTTTGGAGTTCTATGTCTTCTTGTATTTGTCCTTTTTTAGTTTGGGGAGTTTTCATCTATTATGTGTTGAAGATCTGATTCAATACCTTCTTCTTGGATTCTTCTCCTTCCTCTATTCCTATGATGATGGAGGTTTTGATCTTTTCATAGTGTCCCACAGTTCCTGGTTTTCCACTTTGTGTATTTTAAAATTTTCATAATCTTTATGTTGTTCGTTGTTATCTTCGAGGTCTGATATTCTTTGTTGTGCTTCTCTATTCTGCTTCTGAGGCTTTTCCACTCCTTTCCTCTTGATTGGATGATTGTTTTATTTACTTTTTCATTTCCTCCCTTCTGATTCCTTAGTATTTCTACTTCTTTTTGTGCTTCTCATCTCTGCTTTGTAGTCCTTTGCTTCGCTGGTTGGTTTCCTTATCTTTTTTTCAGCATGGGATCTTTTCAGTGTTTCTACTTCCTTCCGGAGTTTGTCTTTCTCTCTCTCTAGGTCTCTTCTTGAGTTTTCATTCTCTCTTTCAGTTCTTTGATTTGTTCTTTATAATCTGTAGTTTTTAAATATGTTCCCAATTGTGTTCCTGATATCTGTCTCCTGGGGAATCCCCAGAGGGATTCCACTGCAGGAGTCTTCCCATAGGGGTGGTAGAGTTTGGTGCCGATTATCCTGTCCCTTTCCTGTGTTGTCTCTTCTTCCTGTTCCTGGCTATGGGCTTCTCTGTATTGGAATACAGGCTTGCCTGTATTCCAATGTGAGTCCTAAATGCCTCTTCACTGTGTTGAAGGCTTGCCTTTGCTTGCCTCCTTCAGATGCCTTGTAATCCCAGTTGGTGGCGGGGGAGGGGTCTCTTCAGCCTGCGCCCCTGTACCTTCTGCTGGCCTCAGGAATCCAGATCTCAAAGAGTCACACAAATCCCACCTTTAATACCAGCTGGGGAATAACTCTGGCCCCACCAGCACAAAAGCCAATCTACGCCAAACAGCTGGATTACGGTATCAATCAATCAGCCTTTGCTGTGAGGCAACCAGTCCTACCGGCTTTCTATTCTTTGCGGCGGTTCTGCGTGGCCAGAAGACTCCACAAACTCTTCAATTAGAATCACATATGGCAAACCTGAGCAACTGTTAATGCTGATCTGAAAACTGTGCATTATATTGTGAATCGTTGTTAAAAAATAAATACTGACATCTAAATTTTTAATTAAACGTTTTACTTTCCTATAGATGAAATGATGTTGCCTACATGTATGTAACTGCAAGATGGGCATGCAATGGCCTCAGAGNAAAAAAAAAAAAAAAAAAAAAAAAAAAGGTAGTGTGTGTATGTGTGAAAGAGAGAAAGTCAGACAGACACAAAGACACAGAGATTTCTAGTTCTGTCCTTTGAAGGACCAAGAAACAGCAGTATTCCATAGCAGTAAGTACAGGTAGCACCCATCATTGGAAAAGTGGCTGATCCCAGGCTCAGGCAGAGGAGCTGCATGATGACCCTGAAACATCTTGTTATAACAGATAGTAAGTGCTTAAACATATGATGAAAGCCTTGTACAAAGGCACAGAAGTTCCCACTGCCTCATTCTAGGATAGTCTGAGCAATAAAATAAGTGCAGCAAGAAACAACAAACTATATTGAAAAGGAAGGGGTCCATAAACTCAGGTAGTGACAGATAATAAATACATAGGGAGAACACCTCATGCTTTTAGTAGAATGCCAAAAACCTGGTGAACAATGTGGGAAAACCATTTTGCAGTTACCATGATCAAGCTTTGAATCACACAAGGATCATTAATCATATTCAATTGAAGAGGACAGTTTGGTGAGAAATAAGATAAACTCTTCCCCCACCCAAGTTATTTATTATACAAGGAAGAACCTGTATAGTGGGGTTATGGCCTCCATCTTGACTGTTCAGAATTATCTGCTGGAACCAAAGAGATGGCTAAGTGAGAAAAGGCGCCTTTGCAGAGCCCAGTGATCTGAGTTGACGCCTCAGAGCCCGCATGGTGGAAGGAGAACCCGCTCCCGAAAGTTATCCTCTGACCGCCACGTGTGCACTCTGGCCCCACACACAAACACACACTAAAATGTGTTTCTCTGTACATTCCTTGTTGGACTGAGGATGTAGCTCAGTGATAGAGCACTTGCCTCATGTCTACAAGGCCCTGGGTTCAATCCCTAACTGTAACAAACAAAACACTCACAAGGATGCTAACAGAATGCAAGCCTGTACAATATTTTTTACCTGTCTCCAAGTCTACCTGCCTCATGGACTCTACTTCTTTCTGACTGTTGGAGTTTGCAGCACCAACCAGAGTTCACATGGGAAGAGTTTCATGGAGATTTTACATTTAGGATTCTCATTTATTCCACCTGAGAACATTCTAGAAGTGACTCTAAAACCTAGGTTTTCACTATAAAAAAGTTGAAGGACTTAATGATGTCCCTAGCCAGTTATGACTTTGACCTAGATTTCCAAGGCAGGGTTATCAAATACCCACCACCCCTCATAAAGGCCAGATTGTAAGTTTTAACTGATACACAGAATTTATTTCAGGAGGTAATTTATTGCAAGCAGATACATTGTATATAGTTAGTATTTGTGTCAAAACCAGTCTGAGAAATTTCTCCTGACCCAGGAACTAGGTTTCATTCCTTACTTCAGTGGTGCTGTTTGGAGTTGTGGATAGGTGTACCTGGACCCTATAAAGGGCCCTTGTTAACATACACATTTTTGTGTATTTCATCTGTGGTTTCACTTACCTGTGGTCAACTGAGAAATGGGAAAGTGTAGAAATAAACAGTCTAAGCTTTAGGCTGTAGACCATCCTTCTGCCTGTAGCTTCTGTTTGTCTGTGTGCTTCCATCAGTAGTGACAGTGCCCATCTAGGTCATCAGACAGTTCCCAGGCTTGATGCTGTCTCTGGTCTCAGGCACCATCTCCCTGTGCATGGAGGGGATCCCTGTCTGTGTCACTTTATAGTTAATAGCAGTTACTCCTATATGTAACAATCCAGCACTAAGGGGGCTTTATTGTGTGTTTTAGTGTTTGTGGTGCTAAAGGTCAAGCTCAGGACCTTATACATGTTAGAGAATAGAGAAGTGCTGTACTACTGAACTACACCCCAAGCATGGTTTGGTTTTTGGTTTTTGTTTTGTTTTTGTTTTTGTTGGGGTTTGTTTATTTGTTTGTGTCTTCTTGAGATGGGGTCTCCCTGCAGTCTCAGCTGGCCTGGAACTCACTATGTAGACCAGGCTGGCCTTGAACTCACAGAGATCTGCCTGCCTCTGCCTCAGGAGTGCTGGGATTAAAGGCATACCCCACCATGCCCACTGGTTTTCAGATTCTTAATTATGCATATGTCTGGGTTGTCCTTTAAAGGTGTCAGCATCCATACTATGGTAGCTATTTAACAATAATTGGTTAGCTAAGTTTCATTTTAGTTAATGGAGTCTGCAGCACCAACAAGAGTTTTTTGAGACAAAGTCTATGCGGCCCAGGCCTCAAACTTGCAGACCTTTCTCAGCCCCTGAATTGCTGGGATTACAGGTATGGGCCACCATGCTTATAATAGCTGATGGAATTTAATCAGAGACAGTCATGATTGGATACACCTGTAATCTTAGCATTTGGGAGGTAGAAAGGGATCACAAGTTCTAAGCCAGCCCGAAGTTTAGAGGGAGACCCTTTCTCAGCCTCCCTCCACACATACACAGTGTCTTCCATGTGCTTGTACTGTTTAAAGGAAAATCCTCCTGAAAAGTCCAAAGGATCCTGTCAGATCCACATTAACTTCAGTGGGAAGGCTCCATGGGAAGACTAGCAGTAAGCTTAGGAATGTTCATGAGTCAGAACAGAATCTAAACATTATTCCTTAGGACATCTGGGCCTTGCTTTATTCAGACATCTGTTAGACGGGCTTTGTTGGTAAGTTCACACTGTAAATGATTGCTTATGGTTTTTTCTGTCAGCTTTTAGTTTGGATGCTGAGCAGCCTGATTATGATTTGGATTCTGAAGATGAAGTATTTGTGAATAAACTGAAAAAGAAAATGGACATCTGTCCATTGCAGTTTGAGGAGATGATTGACCGTCTAGAAAAAGGCAGTGGTCAGCAGGTAAACTTCATTCGTGTATAATATATGTATATATTAACATATGTATGTCTTAAAATATGAAATAAGTAGTGTTAAGGAGGGCTAAGCCAGAAGACGTTGGAGTTAAGCATGAATTCCCATTTCTGCCTATTACTAACCTGTATACTCTTGAGCGGTCTTTACATTTTTGTTCCTCAGTTTCCCAAGCTATAAATAGAAATAAAAAACAGTAAACCAGCATTTAACTATTTGATGAACAAGTAGAAAGTGGCTAATACAAAGTCTTAAAGTCATGAAATACAGCATGCTGGGTGACATGAAATTTGGTATTATGGGATTGTTGTAAAGGTTAAGCACATGAGAACTAGAGATGTGGCTGTTGGTAGACCAGCTGCTTAACATGGCACTCTGGGTTTCATCCCCAACACTGTATAAACCGAGTGTGGGAGTGCAGACCTGGAATCCCAGCATTGGAGGTAGCAGAAGAATCAATCAAGGCCAGCCTGGGACGTTTGAGACCTTGTTCAAAGAAGAGCGCAGAGAAAAGCGTACTGCTATTGTAGTCTTGGTTATTGTTATTTAAAATAGAAGTGATACTTTTGAACCCTATATATGTATTTCATGAAAGTGACATAATGCTTTTACATTTAGCCAGTCAGTCTGCAGGAAGCCAAACTACTGCTAAAAGAAGATGATGAGTTAATTAGAGAAGTTTATGAATACTGGATTAAAAAGAGGAAAAACTGTCGAGGACCATCCCTTATCCCATCTGTAAAACAGGAGAAGCGAGATGGTTCTAGCACAAATGATCCTTATGTGGCTTTTAGAAGACGAACTGAAAAAATGCAAACTCGAAAAGTAAGTGAATTTTTAAATCGTTTTGAAACTATTATAATAATAGTTAATATCTTCATTTTGTGCTTTAATATAATGTTCTTTGATGGGTCTGGTTGTCCCTTTAATCACAGTACTCCAGAGGTAGAGACAGGTGAATCTCCATGAGTTTGAGGCCAGCCTGGTCTATGTGGCACGTTCCAGGTCAACCAGGGTTTAAGCTACATCTCAAAGACTATCTCCAAAAAAAGAAAGACATGAAAATTATGCTAGAAGGGGCTGGAGGGATGGCTCAGCAGTTAGGAGTGCGTACTGAGGTCTGAAGTTGAGATGCCAGCATCCACATTAGGAAGGTCACAAATACCTGTAACTCCAGCTCCAAGGGATCTGATGTCCTTTCTTCTGACCTCTGTGGATACCTGCACATGTGTATACAGACACAGATTTTTAATTGGTTAATTTTCTAATTACATTGGACAATACTGATAAGTTAACCTTTAGAGTTTTTGATGGAGCCATTAATGCCACATGTGAATATTGATCCACTTAAAACCAAACACAAGCTAGGCATGGTGGCGCACACCTTTAATCACAGAATTGGGAGGCAGAGGCAGGCAGATCGCTGTGGGTTCCAGGCCAGCTGGTGCCACAGGGAGACACTGTCTCAAAAAGAACCCCTGCCCCCTCAAAAAAAATTATACACAAAATTAATTTCCTGGTGATCTGTGTTCCCTTCCAGTGTTTATAAAGTCTAACCCTGCAAATACACACACATTCTTACATATCAGTACCTGCTTGTTACACAGCTAGGCAGAATTCATCTTGACATTAAGCAAGCAACTTTCTATTTTCAGAACCGCAAAAATGATGAAGCCTCTTATGAAAAAATGCTTAAGCTACGTCGAGATCTAAGTCGGGCTGTCACTATCCTAGAGATGATAAAGAGAAGAGAGAAGAGTAAAAGGGAGCTGTTGCACTTAACACTGGAGATTATGGAAAAGAGGTACAGCTGACTGCAGTGGTGGTAGGGACTCTGATACCAGTAAAGTTTGTACATTGAATTAATTTATGTCCTGAACAGTTATCAGTACTTACAGAAATATTTTTCTTTTTAATAGAGACTAAGGGTGTGGTGTGATGTACTTTTTGTTTATAATTTTTATATGCACTCCTGTCTTTAAAGCTCACTTCACAGTCTATTGGGTATTTCTATTTGGAAATTATTTTTTTATAGTGTTTTATTTTTCTATTTATTTTTTTAATTTTAAAAAATTTATTATTTTTTTAAATTTTTTTTATTAATTTTTTTATTTATTTCTGTATGTGTATGAATGTACTGTCTGCGTGCAAGTCTGTGCACCCGTGTCGTGCAATGCCACGGAGTTCAGAAGAGGGTGTCGGATTCCCTGGAACTGGAGTTCTCCTGGAATTGGAGTTTCAGACGGTTCTCAGCCGCCATGTGGGTGCTGGGGATCGAACCCGGGTCCTCTGTAAGAGCGGTCGGCGCTCTTAACCGCTAGGCCATCTCTCCAGCCCCTATTTATTATTTTTTTATGTGTATGATTGTACTGTCTGCATGTAGATTGTGTCGTGCAATGCCATGGAGGTCAGAAGAGGGCATCGGATTCCCCTGGAACTGGAGTTAAAGACTGTTCTTAGCTGCCATATGGGTGCTGGGGATCGAACCCTGGTCTTCTGCAAGAGCGTCGGTGCTCTTAATTTCTGAGCCATCTCTCCAGCCCCCGGAAATTCCTCTCTCTCTCTCTCTCTCTCTCTCTCTCTCTGTCTGTCTGTCTGTCTGTCTGTCTTTTTGAGACAGGGTCTCCCTGTAGCCCCAGCTGGCCTGGGAAACTCTTTTCTTATTCTTGAGTTTGCAGAGCTGTGAGAGACAGAATATGAATTGTAAAGTTTTTGTTTTATTCATTTAAAGAGTTCTGACTTCTGTGTGTGTGTGTTCTGTGTTTGTGTTAAATACAGGTTGTTTATTTAGGGTATTTGGGAGGGATTTTTCAGAGCTAGAGATTGAACCCAAGGCCTTGTTATGCACACTCTGGGCAAACTTTACCACTGAGCTACATCCCAGCCCCAGATTCTCACATCATAACATTCTCACACAACACGTGGTATGGTCCACAGTACAGCTTCAAACCCCACGCCCTACTTCTCAGTCTGTATTCCCAAAGAAAGCCACTTAAATTTCCTGATATTTCTTTCAGAGAAAAATAATTTTGTAGCATCAGCAGCGCTCATTAGAAGAAAGAATGTCCTTAGCTCCACTGAGGGCATTTCAGCTGTGGGGTTTTTTCCTGTCTGTCACTGTGAGCCAAGATCAGCCATGAGCCCAAGTAGAAGGAAACAGAAGGAATTGTGATATCTTTCATTTTAGACATTCAGCAGTTAGGTAACTAATCTTTCTAAGTCCAGTTGATTCTTACAGTTATATTCTAGCCAGTTGACAATCATAAGAATAAGCACTTGGCCAGGCAAGTGGTGCACACCTGTAATCCCAGCTGCTTAGGAGGCTGAGGCAGGAGAATGTCTGATGAGTTCAAAACTAGCCTGAGCTCCAGGTGGTGCGAATGCTTGCAACAGTCGTGAGTGAGTGTGGGCCTGCCTTTTAGAGAGAGAGAGAGAGAGAGAGAGAGAGAGAGAGGAGAGAGAATAAGCACTTCAACTTCTTAGGCCAGGCATGATGGCACACGGCCTTCATACCAGCACTCAGGAGGCTGAGCCAGAGGGGCATGTTCCAGGCCAATCCGAGCTACACAGGAAGACCTACTTCAAAAAGAAAAAAAAAATGTTTTGATGAGCCTCCAATCTCCAAGCTCAAACATTCTCATTAGAGCAGACATTTTGGATCCCTGGATAGGTCTGGTCTCCATCTCTGGCCAGCACTAAAGAGATTATAGAAAATTTGGGGGCTGGAGAGATGGCCTAACGGTTGAGAGTGCCGACTGCTCTTACAGAGGACCCGGGTTCAATCCCCAGCACCCACATGGCGGCCGAGAGCAGTCTGAGACTCCAATTCCAGGAGAACTCCAGTTCCAGGGGAGTCCAACACCCTCTTCTGACCTCCGCAGCATTGCACAACACGGGTGCACAAACTTGCATGCAGACAGTACATTCATACACATACAGAAATAAATAAAATTTTTTAAAACATTAAAAAAGAAAAGAAAATAGATCTTTGCAGTTGGGAGTGATGCATATTGGAAACAACAACAACAACAACAGAAAGGACTGCATCAAAGAACTAACTGAAACAGTGAACTTCTGCTCAAAACAGTCAAATTCCACATGGAGAATATTGAGAAAGAGATGAAAAGCATTTTTGGCAGAATGCATGAACTCTGGTGGGGTGGGGGATAGGGTGGGAGACATGGGTCTAGATTTGATAAAAAAAATTAAAATATAAATAAAAAAATAAAAGATTAAGGGAACTGAGATAAGAGAGAAAGACAGGAAAAATTATGGGGATATAGGGAGGAGGAGGAGGAGGAGGAGGAGGAGGAGGAGGAGGAGGAGGAGTCGTCGTCGTCTGGTTGACTCTCACCAACTGAGAATCAAGAATGGCAGCACAATTAGCATTTGTTATGAAGATTACCTACAGAGAGACAATATTCTTTTCAAATAAAAATATTTTCAAATAAGTGTGTTAAAATAGCAATGAACTGTGCTTAAAACCTGGGTGTATATGACCTTCAAATCTGGCCTTACTCCTTTCCCAGATGTAAACCTAAAATTCTCTGAGAATATTAAAAACAACATTATAAACATTTGTTGCAACAAAAACATTCTAACTTCCTTTATAACTCTTGTGATCTAGAGTTAGATTTTGTCACCTGCAGTTCCCTGATGTACCTCAAGAACTAACCTGTGATCGTAAATTCTTTAGCAACTCTTTAAAGATAGTAAGTTCAAAACCCACCCAAACCCTATGTGTGGTTATCGCAAACGGCGGCTCTCCTGTGAAGCTCACACCGCACTACTTGAATGTCTTCTTTCCCTCACTGCCTCTCTTTCCAATCACATAGTGCTTGATCTGTGTTAAAAATCCCTTGGGGTTGGGGCTGGAGAGACAGCTCCACAGTTAGAGCACTTGCTGCTCTTGAAGAAGACCCAGGATTCAAATCTCAGCACCCACATGGCCGCTAACCATCATCCGTTATTCCAGTTCCAGGGGGTCCAGCACCCTTTTCTGTGCTCTGTGGGTACTGCACAACATGGGCTCACTTATATATATCCAGGGATAAATTAATACACATAAAAATAAATCAAAAAATTTAAAAGGAAGAAAATGATTTAAGTTTAGTATAGTATAGTTATTAACAATATAAAACTGTGCTTCAAATTTCCTAAAAAAAAAAAAAAAAGTAGATACTAAGAGTGTAAGGGTAGAGTTCAGTTGGTAGAATGCTTGCCTGGGAAGCACGAAGCACTGAGCTTGATCTCCAACACCACTTAAATCAGGAGTGCTGGTAGTATGCCTGGAGGGAGAGATGAGAGGATCAAAAGTTCAAGGTCATCATCGAGCACATAGCAAGTTCAAAGCCAGCCTAGGATACATATCTTAAAAAAGAATATACTGGGGCTGGAGAGATAGCCTAGTGGTTAAGGGCACCAACTGCTCTTGCAGAGGACCTGAGTTCGATCCCCAGCACCCACATGGCGGCTAAGAACAGTCTGTAACTCCAATTCCAGGAGAACTCCAGTTCCAGGGGAATCCGAGACCCTCTCTGACCTCCTCAGCATTGCACAACACGGGTGCACAGACCTGCATGCATTCATACAAAAATAAATAAAATAAAAAGAATATACTATAAGTGATCTTACCACCCAGCCGGCACAGTAGGTACCTTCAAGGTGATGGGTATTCACCTAGTTTGATTATGGAAGTATCATACTATGTTCTTTAGTGTAGCTTACACTTTGGTTTTTATAATTTCAGGTATAATTTGGGTGATTACAGTGGAGAGATCATGTCTGAGGTGATGGCACAGAGACAGCCAATGAAGCCTACTTACGCCATCCCCATCATCCCCGTCACCAACAGCAATCAGTTCAAACACCAAGAAGTCATGGATGTGAAGGAGTTCAAAGTTAATAAGGTGAGTCAAGTTTCTATGACAATGGTATCTGATAAACAGAAAAAGTAGATAAATTCTATCATGAAATATGCTACAAAACGTGAATGATTATGGCACATTATAAATTAAAACTTGTTTTTATTCCTGTCACTTGCTCACAGGGGTAGCTTGTATCACTGTGTCTGATAAAAGTAGTATTTCTCAGTCGGGCGTGGTGGCGCACGCCTTTAATCCTAGCACTTGAGAGGCAGAGACAGGCGGATCTTTGTGAGTTCAAGGCCAGCCTGGTCTACAGAGTGAGTTCCAGGACAGCTGGGGCTACAGGGGGACCCTGTCTCGAAAAGAAAAAAAAAAAAAATGTAGTTCTCAGGGGATTTGAAATGTTGATTCAATGCCTGCTAAGTGTCGAGGCTTGGAGATAGGATCATGCGGGCTCGCTGATCCACTGCACTCGTCTTTTCTTTTGTTACATGAGAAAGACGCAACTCAGGTCTTTTGGATAGTTTTAGAACATAAGTACTAGTGTAGAAATGGAAATAGTTTACAGATTAGTAACCAAATATTCTTTAATTTGTGAAGAATAAAATTGATAAAGGAAAATAGACAAAACTGAGGGAAATAATAGTCAGTAGTCGTGTGCCTTCTTGAAAATTGCAGGTCTGAGGAGCATATTTTATGTATGTTTTATGTAATTTATATCAACCTCACAATATAGTTCAATTTAGAGAGCGTTAGTCTGCTGTCAGTTTTGTTAACTTTCCTGTATTATTAAATACCATGTTTCTGCAGTTTTATTTGGTGACAGACTTTTAAACTTGAACGGACAACTTGCCACAGTTAGGATCATGATTTCTGCAGCCTGGTTTGTCTTCCTGTCATGTGGTGCACTACCAGAGATCTTTTTACTTTTTAAATATTGTTTTTATTTATTTATTTTTATGTTTATGTTTATGAGTGTTAGGCCTGCATGTATGTAAGTGTACCATGTGTGTAATACCCATGGAGGTCAGAAGAAGGCATTGGATCCCTAGATCTGGAGTTTAGGGCAGTTGTTAGCCACCATGTTGGTGCTGGGAAGCAAACTTAGGTCTTCTGCAAGAACAGCCAGTGTTCTTAATCACTGAGCCATCTCTCAGCCCCAGAGAGATTGTTTTATGAGAAAACATCAATATGTATGATTTAGTAGTCCTAAATATGCCCTTAAAATTCAATGCAAATTCTCATTTATTTATTTATTTATTTATTTATTTTATTGCTTGAGTAAAGACTAGACATTCCAGGGCAGGAGAGCAGTTAAGAGCACCAACAGCTCTTGCAGAGGACCTGGGTTCAATTCCCAGCACCCACATGGCGGCTAAGAACCGTCTTTAACTCCAGTTCCAGGGGAATCCAACGCCCTCTTCTGACCTCCGAGGTATTGCGAGACATGGGTGCACCAACCTACATGCAGACAGTACACTCAATACACATAAAAATAATAAATTAAAAAACAAATTTAGACATTCCTTTCTTGCTGGTTTGCCTTGTTTTCTTTCTTGAATTTTTTGCTTTCATAGAAAATTAAGAAAAACTAGTAGACTAGCGGTAGCTACGCATTAAGGTACTCCAGAAGTTGGAGAACTTCTGTTTTCTCTTCTACTCATCTGTGTTTAGACTTTGAGGCATAGCCAGGCTCCACCAAGGCCAGGAACACAAAACTTGTATCTTATGAATAGGAATGCCTTCCTTATAGCAGAAAGTCTGTGAGTGTGCAGAACATGGCTTCTAGTGTGTGACCAATCCCTGTCTCTATTGCAGCAAGATAAAGCCGATCTTATTCGGCCGAAACGCAAGTATGAAAAGAAGCCCAAAGTCTTACCATCGTCTGCTGCTGCCCCTCAGCAGGCGTGTCCCGCTGCACTGCCAGTCTTTAATGCTAAAGATTTAAACCAGTACGACTTCCCCAGCTCAGATGAAGAGCCGCCACACTCCCAGGTAACAGCGTTGCCTGAACGTAGACGTGCAGACACAGCAGAAGGCACGGGTCTGACTTCTCGCTTGTCTCACTCAGGTTTTATCTGGCTCTTCGGAAGCTGAGGAAGAGAATGACCCTGATGGCCCCTTCGCTTTCCGTAGGAAAGCAGGCTGTCAGTACTATGCTGTAAGTGTCAGACTTCCTTTGTAAGTAACAAATAAACTATCTGACAAATAGAGTAATTTTGATTTTTTTTTTTTTTTAAAGCCTCACTTAGACCAAACTGGCAACTGGCCCTGGACTAGTCCTAAAGATGGAGGATTAGGGGATGTGCGATACAGATACTGCTTAACTGCTCTCACTGTACCCCAAAGGTGTATTGGATTTGCACGAAGACGGGTTGGGCGCGGTGGAAGGTAATGCATTCTGTTTTCTTTGCATCAGCATATTTTTAAGCACTAGGGAGATCAAGTTTAAAGTGGAAACTGAAACTGAGGCACCCTTCATAAACCGCCAAGTGGTTCCTGCTCATTCTAAAATGAGTTGTTGATACTCTTCTGCTTGCTTCTTTCCCGGCCGTTTTTCATCTAGGTCATGAGTCCAGTGGATCCCAAGTGGGCTTTTTCCTCTCCCCAAGATTTCATTAAAAACCTTAGCTAAATTATCACAGGACAGAATTCTAAGTGTATTTTTACACCCCACCAAAAAGTTGTTGAATTCTGGAAAAATGATTGAATACATGAAGAAGTGTTATACTGAGTAATATAATGTTACTTACCATTTCAATGAAAAGAATCTGTGCATGACCTAACCCTGATGTCTTGATTAGTCAGAATCCAGTTTCCCTTCTGAAATAGAATAACTTCATACATGTGACAGGGGGACAGGCATTAGAAGGCATAAAACATTGTTAAAATAAATTATTAGACATTGAGATTTTCGTGTAAAAGAGCCAGGGCCAGTAGGACAGCCCAGTGGGACAGCCCAGTGGGACAGCTCAGTGGGACAGCCCAGTGGGACAGCCCAGTGGGACAGCCCAGTGGGACAGCCCAGTGGGACAGCTCAGTGGGACAGCCCAGTGGGACAGCCCAGTGGGACAGCTCAGTGGGACAGCCCAGTGGGACAGCTCAGTGGGACAGCCCAGTGGGACAGCCCAGTGGGACAGCCCAGTGGGACAGCTCAGTGGGACAGCTCGGTGGGACAGCCCAGTGAGATAGCCCAGTGGGACAGCCCAGTGGGACAGCCCAGAGGGACAGCTCAGAGGGACAGCCCAGTGGGACAGCCCAGTGGGACAGCCCAGTGGGACAGCCCAGTGGGACAGCCCAGTGGGATATCTCAGTGGGTAAAGGTGCTTGCTGCCAAGCCTGACAATCCGCGTTTGATCCCTGGAATCCATCTGACATAAGAGTGCACCAACTCTCACAAGTTGTCTTCTGATTTTCAGTCATGCTGTCCGTGTGTGTATACCCAGTGCACCCACGTCCTGAAATAACAATACAGCTTTTAAATAATCTGCATACCTTCATTCAGCCTTGAGGGCCTTAGAGGAGGAAAGGAAAAATAATTTTTGGAATCACTGGCTAGCTGTTTTAAATTCACACGTCCCATCTCCTCCTATGTAGGGTCTTGCTGGACCGAGCGCATTCAGACTATGACAGCATGTTTTGCCATCTGGATTCGGACACGCTCTCCTCACCACATTCTCCAGCCAGTCAGTTTGCCAATACCTCAGAAACAAATACCTCGGACAGCTCTTTGTCTAAAGACCTCAGTCAGATGTTAGTGGACATCAGATCATGTAGATGGCGGCACTTTAGGCCTCGGACACCATCCCTACATGACAGTGACAGTGACGAACTCTCCAGTAGGAAATTACATAGGAGTGCAAACCGAGCAGGAGCCGCACAGCCCGGGACCCAGACCTGCAGTACCTCCACGCAGAGTAAGAGTAGCGGCAGCTCAGCACACTGTGGTACGTTCACCTGTGGCGTGCATTTCTGTGCCAGGGTGGGGCCTGTCCACCCTTTTGAATATGTGTCTGTTAGACATAGGCAAGACTTCTTTGAATTCTGTTCAATGATGATGTTGCTACATGAGTTTGTGTATATGTATCTTCATTTAAACACAGCCACAAAGACATGATTTGTTACTTTGTATTTCATGTTTGTTTCCTGGAAGCAGTCCATGAACCACAAGATTCATAAACTTAATTTTCAAGTAATAAGAAAATAAAATGGACACTAAGTTGTTGTGTTTTGTGCTTGAACACTTAATCTGGTCTGCATCAATTTAGAGGCTGGTAGTTAGGCATAATTACATGCTGACACAATAATTCAGAATATTATGAGAGAAACTGAATTTTAATATTTTGGAAATATTTTTAGCTGATACCTACTTTATGCTTCATTGTGAATGTGACTAAAATACAGAAAGTATTACAATGCTCTTAGCTTTCTATCTTAAATCATGTGAGTCCACATTATTCGAGTTGTATAAATTACAGAAATTCACTGTTAAGATTATGTTACTGGGCTGATGAGATGGCCCAGCAGGTAAAGGCTACCTTGCTTCCAAGCCTGCCAGCCTGAGTTTGATCCCCAGCACCCACACAGTGGAAGGAGACAACCAACTCCCGTAAATTGTTTCCTGACCTTACATATACTGTGGCACACACACACACACACACACACACACACACAAATGTTTAGAAAAACAATTATGTTGCTGAAGATCTTTTAAGATTATACAGATTGTTTTTTGAAAGGACTATTTCCTTAATCACCTGATAGGAACCTAAGTCTGAAAAATTCCTGTTATTATTAAAGACCTTCAGAAAGTGTTCCATAAATTAAATTGTTGGTTACAAAAAAAGTAATTCATATTAGAAATAATCCAGATCATAAAGAAAAATGGCCAAACTTTAGAAATAGCAAACTTTTGGAAAATCTGTTGTTTCTGGGGCTTTTAAAAGATTCTTTGTAATTCCATTAATTTTAATAAGTATATCAGCAAAAACCAGTTTTTCCCTGCTGTTAAATCTTAAAAATCAAAATAAAGACCTTCTCAGTATGAAGGCTTGCAGATAGTAAGGTGTGAACATGGAGACTTTAAAAGTGTAAACTCGGGGCTGGAGAGACGGCTCAGTGGTCAAGAGCGCCAACCACTCTTGCAGAGGGACCCGGGTTTGATTCCTAGCATGTACATGGTGGCTAAGAACCGTCTTTAAGCCAGGCATGGTGGTGCATGCCTTTAATCCCAGCACTTGGGAGGCAGAGGCAGGCGGATCTCTGTGAGTTCAAAGCCAGCCTGGTTTACAGAGTGAGTTCCAGTACAGCTGGGGCAATAAAGAAAGAAAGAAAGAAAGAAAAGTAAAAGTATACATTTATGGTAGTTTCCCTGTAATATGTTTCCCTTAAATTGTTTTAAGCTGTATAAAATTCTTTGAGACTTTTTGGAGGAAATAGCCATGTTCCATCAATCCACCTCATCTCCACCCTAACATCGAGGTTGGGTACCACAGCTGCTCGGGACTCTGTTGGGATCACTTTATGTACATTAGTTTGCGGCTGGTGCCGACACTGATGCATCAGAGTCAGCTTCAAGTGTTCTGGCTTGTTTGCCAAACGTCATTGAAAGAAACATTAACCAAAGTTAGCTGCACAAAATCTTTAATAAACCTTATAATTTTCCTTCTTAATCATTTTTTAAACAGTGGGGTTTTTAATGCTGTATTTATTTTTTATATTCTTAGAGAATAAATGCCAACAGACCTTCATGCTTGTGAATTTTCTAGAGAGCTAGAGCTTCCTTCTTGGTGCTCTGTAAGTTACTGTCATGTTGTGATGTGTGCATTTAAGGTAACCAAGTTCGGCCAACAGCCCTGCAGACAGAATAGAACGTCCAGCTATCTGTAGGTTACACAGGTGTCTAAACACACTTCTGAAACAATGCTTTCTTCAGAGAGCCTAGCCTAGGAGTCTGTTTTCTGTGGCCTCGTGGAGTCCCTAATTGGATTGCCGCTTCATTCGCAGGTCAAGATCTCTTCATCATATTGTAGTTTTAGAAATAATTTTTATGGGGGCTGGAGAGAGAGCCTAGCGGTTAAGAGCACCGACTGCTCTTGCAGAGGACCCAGGTTCAATCCCCAGCACCCAAATGGCACCTAAGAACCATCTGTAACTTCAATTCCAGGAGAACTCCAGTTCCAGGGGAATCCAAGACCCTCTTCTGACCTCCTCGGCATTGCACTACACAGGTGCACAGACCTACATGCAGACAGTACATTCTCATACACATAAAAAATAAATAGAATTTTAAAAAAATAATAATTTTTATGTTCCATGGCCTCCAGAGAGAAACCATATTTGTTCTTCTGGTGTGTTTAAAGCAAAGAAACCCTGGTTTGATTGATGCCAGAGGAAGCACTGGCTGTACCAGCATGGTGGGAAGAGACAGCTTCCTAGCGAGTACTCCTCCAGAAGCATGTTCAGTCTTGATTTGGATCCTGCCTACTTAACTGTCCTATCAGATAGGAGTCACTTGGTGTAGGTCCCTGCCACTCAGCCCTAACAGTGGCTCATGATGTAGCCAGTTTTTGATTATTCAGTTACTGATATAGAAATGGAAATTGATATTTAACAAGGGACATAAGCATGCCCCCACACACACCCGGGCTGACTCCCTTTTCTGAATAGTTTGGGAAATTACTCAGAGTCCGTCCATTTCAGTGAAGAGCACCAGGCTTTACAGCTTGTTTTCACTGCTCAGATTCTTTTGTGCCTGCTTCCTTGTCTTGGCAGTTTTGCAGGGCTGTGTAACCGCAGGGAGTGTCTGGTCTTCAGTAACCTCCCTGGAGGGGTCATTGCCTGCTTTGTCCCCTGCCTTCCGTGCAGCAGGATAGGTTGATTGAGCAGTAAGGGGAAGACTTACTCATGGGTATTTAGACTTTCTGGGACTAGATTTTAGTATTTAGGAATAAATTGTTTCTCTTTGATGATTATTAGTTAATATGTAATTTGGATAATTTCCAAATAGTTTTCTAGGGTTTTTTTTTTTTAATCTATAATAACATCTTTGCAAATTTAGTGTTTGTTAGTGGTTAAATATTCATTTGTGTGCTTTTGAGATTGGAGGGATATCAAATTACAGAATTAGTGTTTTATCATGGTTAGAAAAGACCTCTTGCAGGGCCTGGGCTCAGTGCATAAAGGCACTTGCCACTGCCAAACCTGACAACCTGCCTTCTATCCTTAGAACACATATAGTAGGAGAGGATTAAAACTTTTTCAAAACACGGTGATGTGTATAATTTAAATTCCTAGTTCCCAGTGAAATTTCACCAGCCTTGTAAGTTCTTTTTCATCTAAAAAAAATTTGTGTCCATAAGCAAATAGAAGATCTGTGGCTAGAATTAGTATGTTTAACTTAGTGCAACTTTGTAACCAAGTTTTAAGCTGACAAAAAATAACTCTAGACTTGTGCACTGAATATTATGTTACATTTGTAAATCTGCAGGACCTTGGTCTTTATTCAGAGGCTTCCAAATTCAGAATTTTTTCACTGGAAAGTGGAATTACCTCATGGCACCCGTAGTAAAGTGCACTGCGATTTCTACAGTGGTGTAGATTATGCAAGGACAGTCACAGCCAGAGCACTGTGGGCCACAGGAAATCCCACGTTCACTCAAGTCCTCCTCAGCCAGGCGCATTCAGGTCTGAGCATAGCTTGCTTGCCATCAAATGAGTTACAACAAACTTTGTATTCACATTGAAGTTGCTTTTTTCTTGTGTTAAAATAATGTTCAGCCTATGTACTGCTCAAGAAATTTCTAATTGAGGATGTGTTTTAAAATAGTGTTGGGGCTTTTCACTTGTATTTAATGAAGTATACCTTTCAGTAATCTAGACTCTGTTTTTATAGCTTATTTCCTGCTAAACACGGGTCTCCACATCCCACCCCCTTTGAACTTTTCAGTTGGTCAGCTTCAGCTCCAGGGCACCATGCGGTTCCCCGTTCTTAAAGTTGGCTTGTTTCACACAGGTCCTACCCCAAAGGATTGACTGGTTAGAGGACTCTAAGGCAATTTCTAACATCTGCCTCAGTATTTCTGGTGAGGGGAAAGTCAACATGTCAGGTTCTCTAGATTTGAGGACCTTGATTAGACAGCGTATTCATCTGTTGAACCAAAAGCAGCCTTCTCACATTTAATTTGCTTTGCGTCTCATTCATGGAAGCATGTTGAGAATGCGCATTCCCAGCACCAAACTGCCCTTTTGAGGCATGTCTTGCCTCCTTCCCCAGCTTCTAATCTTAGTCCACACTTGGCTCCATGTGAGAACTTTTTTTTTGGGGGGGGGGGTTCTCCCTGTAGCCCCAGCTGTCCTGGAACTCACTCTATAGATCAGGCTGGCCTTGAACTCATAGAGATCCGCCTGCCTCTGCCTCCTGAGTGCTAGGATTAAAGGCATGCACCACCACACCCTGCTTAAAGATGGTTCATAGCCACCACGTGGGTGCTGGGAATCGAACCCAGGTTCTCTGCAAGAGCAGTCAGCACTGTTTAACCTCTAAGCTATCTCTCCAGCCCTGCATGTAAGAACTTTTAAAGCTAACTTTGAATAGCTAAGATTTTATTTTTATTACTATTGTCATTATTATTTCCTGCAAATACTAAATCTTTTGTGTTTGAAATTTAAAATCTCATGGATGTGGTGGTAGCTAGCGGTGACGTTTTTCCCTTCCACTTTTCCATGTCTGTGAGTTGGGGTATCTCAGATTCTAGTGTGAGATTAGAGAAGGCAGTTACCCAGGCAGGGCCTCTGAAGTACTAGATTGGGCCATTTGTCTTCAGTAACCATCTTCTCAGTTAAATTTGACTGCCACGCCATCTGGGATAGGTGCGCAGCTAAAACCTTTCTGTCTTGATGTCTCAATTTATTCCTAGAAACGTAGTTTCCCGTGCAGCACTTGGTTAGACTGTGTAGTTATAGTGGGACACTGAACTTGAATGCTTCTCTGATCTCTGTGATAAGTAACATCAAATCTACTTTCCATTGTAATTACCCATATTTACTACTTTACCTTTGTAGGTCATGGTTTGATTCACATATTTTTGGATTGGAATTTTATTTCTGAGAGGGAATCTGGGTGCTTCATAGCTGAAAGAAGGACTTGGATGATCATCCAGTTTAACTTTCTCAGTTAAGTGAAGCTCTGACTCACAGGAGTTTAAATGCACTTGCAAGGATACTGGGCTGGTCCTGATTATAACTTTCACCACCTGCCTGTTTGTTGCTCTGTTCCAGATCGTTTGCCTGAAACATCCAGGCAAAATTTTATAACTAGATCCTATAGATAACATAGCATTGTCTAAACCTAGTGATGTAAAATGTTGAGTGATTAATTACTGGATTAAGTTTTGCAGTTTTACTTCCACATCTGTATTAGAGGGAAGCTAGTGATTGTTAAAGAGTGAGATTGACAAACCCTCAGAGACGCGAACTAAGGTATTAATTTAAATAGAGCAAAGATATTTGGAAGTGTATTCAAAATTAGTTTTGAATTATCACAATTTTTACTTGGAACACGTATTGTCAAAGATATAGATGAACTTTGAAGGGAAAAAGCATTACTGTTTAAACTTTTATATTTATATACATGAAGCTTTTTATATTTCTATTCACTGGGCTTTTATATCTTTATATACATAAGCACTTATATTTGTTTGCTTTTGTTCATGTAAATGAAGTTTTGTGTACAGATTTTCAATGAATGCTAAATTACTGTTTTTCTAAGTAGATAATGACCTGACCTACCAAAAATGTGCCTTTTTTTTTTTTTTTTTTTAATGCTAAATACTACCGGAAAAGTCAAGGGCAAAACAACACATTCGCTTTTAGGAGGTTAAACTGTGTAACTCTCCAAAACACTGTTTAAAATACTTAATGAAGAATCTTAAGGTTCAACTGATTATTTTTACAGATTTTTTTAAGGAACAATATGTTAATTATGAACATTTTTCAGGGCAGTGTTAATTTTGTAGACCTTCATGGGGTTTTGACCCAACTCCTGTTCTATTACATGTCAGTGCATGTATGACAAGAAATTACTTTTATGTCAGTGTTTAGGGAACATCCTAATGTCAGTAAGTCTTCCCTTAGATTTTAATCTCCAGATTACAAGCACGGTAGAAAAATTTCACAAGTCAGCTACTGTAACATATACACCAAGTAAGAAAATCATAGAAATTTTCCAACAAAGCTTACTTTTTGCACTGATAGGCCAGGAACATAGTTCAGACTAAGTATAAGAGCTTCTTTAGGCACAATAACTTACAAGGCTTTCTTAAATAGTATTCCTTGGCTTTCTGATCCATTCAAACATGGTAGGATTGTTCCCTAACATTTTCTACTTTACCAGGCAGAAAGAGTGTCCTGGGAGACAGTGAAAGTCTCTTAAGTTCCAAGCAAAGATTAGAAGCCCTGCACTGGCGGATAGCCTGGCTGTGTTACCAGCAGCAAATTAGATGATAGTGTTTTGAAAACATCCAACTCTAGATGGAGGAAGTTTGCATAGTTTGTAGATCCCCTGGGGTGCGCGATAACCTTTTTTACTTTCAAAATAATTCAGACTCAGACATGAAAGGTTTCTAAAAGAAGCCTTTACATTCATATGTATTGCAATCTTATGTGCTTTTCTTTTTTTATTTTTTTTTTCCTTTTTTTTCTGCTTTTTTTTAATTGGCAAAAGAAGAGAAAAGAAACAGGTTTCCTTTTGAAAAACTGCACACACTTTTTGGGGGTAATAAATGAACATTTTTTTGTTTGTTTTTTAGAACTGAGCTCTCCATAGACAAACATAAGTAGCATAACACAGTCTTTCCTCAGACATCATTCTGTACAGTAGAGCAGCATAACTCCGTTCTTATTGACTGGATTTTGTCCAGGTGGGTTAATTGGGTGGGGAAATTCATTAACCTAAGTATTTGAACCTCTTTTCTTCCTGTTAAACTTAAAAGATGAGTTCTTTTAAAAAAAAAAAAAAGTTAAGAAACCTCAGATTTATATTTTCATATAAAGGAAATCTTTGTAGTAATTAAAATGAGAAACTATGTAGAAATTAGTATTTATACATAGAGCTCTTAGGAAATACCTGAATGCCTTGGCAAGGTAATCTGGGTAAAATAGAAACCAGATGGTTATTACCAGATTTCAAGCTTAATACAAAGTGGACTTCCAAGTCTATAGATTTTAAAAAGCTGATTTTACATTTCTATACTGTCCAGGACAAATGTTGCAGCTTTCAAAAAATAGTGGTTTCCTATGCTTAATTCAGGAAGCTTAAATTTGCTTTTTCTTTAAATTCAAGTCATTCTTATTAACTGCGGTAGCAAAAAAAAAAACAAGTTGCTGAGATTTTCATCTGGAAGTGAATCATAGCAGGGTCACAAGTCTTTTCTCCTAGTGCTAGATTTGTTGTAGTGTTATAAGGTGTATTTGATGTGCATGTGCATGTTTTTGTGAATGATTTCCTTGTTTTATGTTCAGCATTCACAGCGGAACAATACCAGCAGCATCAACAGCAACTGGCACTAATGCAGAAACAGCAGCTTGCACAAATTCAGCAGCAGCAAGCAAACAGTAATTCTTCCACCACCACACCACAGGTGAGGGACTTGTGTGTCGTATGATTAGCCCTCATTGTTCCCACCAGAATTCATCTCTAATTACCAACTGTTGTCTTAGAGCCTTGCATCTAACCAGCAGAAAAGTGGCTTTGGCCTGAATATACAGGGTTTAGAAAGAACATTACAGGTGAGTATGGAAGCTGTTACCTGTGCTGCCTATTTTACAGAGTACATTGCAAAGCATAGATAAGTTAGCTTAGAGCTGCTTCAGTCTGACCTGCAGTCTGTAACGTATTGTCCTCAGTGTCAGCCCTGTGCAGTTCCTCATCCGTTTTCAAAACCACACCTCAGCAGCCTCTTTGACTCTTAAGGGGTGTTGCTCTTAAAGCCTGGGGAAATATTTGCCATGTAGGGAAATTAGGGCTTAAAGGCTGAGGTTTGAGTCGAAAAGCATCTTAAAGGGAAAATTCATTTATGAAAATCCAAGTCCCCTCTCAGTGTTTAGGTTAAATTAAGTCGTATTTTATTGCCTCCATTTTTTTTGAAGGGATAGTTGTCTTATCCCAAAGGTGCTTTATGTTTTTGTGTGGTGCATGTGTGTGTACACATGCATACTCATGAGTGTAAGTATAGGTTAGATGAAAGAAACTTATGTGGTCATCTTGTTTATATGCAAATCACTGAAATTTGCAAAATTTATTTCCAACCTTCTGTGTTAGAACATGTACAAGTCAATTATCGAAATAAGCCCCTTGACACAGAAGGCAAAGACACGGAAAAGTTCCATGTTACCACATTCAAAAGTCAAAATTCATAACCTAGAAGTTAGACAATTGCTTTTCAGTCTTCAAATTTATATCTGTCAGAACAGTGGAAGAGATTTCAGTGGTTTGCCTGCTTTTATTGCTGTTCAAGCTGATTTACCTGTGTAACTTTCATAGTGACTGGAAACTGTTAACACTGATCGTATTTCATTTGTGTTTTCTTTTCAGGGTTTTGTTTCTAAGACTTTGGATTCTGCTAGTGCACAATTCGCTGCTTCTGCTTTGATGACGTCAGAACAGCTGATGGGATTCAAGATGAAGGAAGATGTGGTGCTCGGTATCGGGGTGAATGGTATCCTTCCAGCCTCAGGTGAGGATCGCCGTCTGTGCTGTTCTGGTTATATTGACATCGTGTGTGTGTGTGTGTGTGTGTGTGTGTGTGTGTGTGTGTGTGTGTGTTGTGAGTTGTGATACACAAAGTGCACATTGTTTAGGTTCTCTGTCTCTCTCTCCCCCCCTCCCCCCAGGAGTATACAAGGGCTTACACCTCGGCAGTACTACACCAACGGCACTTGTACATACGAGTCCATCGACAGCAGGTTCAACTTTGTTACCGCCTTCAAACATTACACAGACTTCAAGTTCCCTCAGTGCACTGAGTCACCAAGTACCTGCTGCCAATTCCACAACGGCTCAGGTTCTGTTTGGGAACAGCATTCGATTAACTGTTCCTTCATCGGTTCCCACTGTAAACTCTATCACCCCTATAAATGCCCGGCATATACCTAGGACTTTAAGTGCTGTTCCATCATCTGCCTTAAAGCTGGCTGCTGCAGCAAACTGTCAAGCGTCCAAGGTCCCCTCGTCACCCTCTGTAGATTCAGTTCCAAGGTGAGTGAATGTTGGTTGGTTATTTTAAGCTTACAGTGTTTAAAAGTAAGACATCTAACTTAAATCTTCTGGCCTGGCTTTCCCTAAGTTTTTATCTTTTGTGTATTAAAAATGTATACTAAGGGCTGGAGAGATGGCCTAGTGGTTAAGAGCGCCGACTGCTCTTTCAGAGGACCCAGGTTCGATCCCCAGCATCCACATGGCGGCTGAGAGCCATCCGTAACTCCAATTCCAGAACTCCAGTTCCAAGGGAATCTGACGTCCTCTTCTGACATCCGCGGCATTGCACAACACGGGTGCACAAACCATGCACACAGTATATTTGTACACATAAAATAAATTTTTTTTTTAAAAATGTATACTAAAAATGCATTCCTTATTTTTTCAAGAACTTAGCATGATTATTTTAATTCACTGTCAGCATCAGTTGTGAATGAGCCAGGTTGCTAATAGGAGATAGCAGAGCCTTTTTTGTGAGGTCTTATGTGGCAGTAGATTGGGTCTCCCATTTCCTCCACTTTGGATAGAAGGTGTTCTCTTTGTAACGTTTCATGTGTTCATAATTTCGTCTGTAGCCTCCTGTGGGTAGAATTGATAAAAACCTTCCATCACTAGCATACGTAATAGCTGTGCTTAATAATGTAAATAATGTAGAGATTTACATATTCATGACAGGCAACTTTTGATCAAGCCATTATTTTCTCTGCTCACTTAACCTTCTTGAATTTCAATAGATAATTCAGTGTTTTTGTTGAGATTCTGCTCCACTTTATTAACTATAAATGACTTTTCAGAATAGCCAGAAATAAACTTAAAATGTGAAAAGTAATGTTAAACCAGTGCAGATAATAGGTGAAAGTCATTCTAGAGGTATTTTAAAGCTTCATTATATAGACAGGGGCTATAATTTCAATACACAGAACTTTTTTTTTATACATACATTTTTTTATCAAATCTAGACCTGTGTCCCCCCCATCCCCCCACCCCTCCAGAGCTCATGCATTCTGCCAAACATGCTATTCATCTCTTTCTCAGTCTTTCTCAATATTCTCCATGGGGAAGTTGACTGTTTTTAGCAGAAGTTCACTGTTTCAGTCAGTTCTTTGATGCAGTCCTTTCTGTTGTTGTTTCCAAGATGCATCATTCCCAACTGCTTTGGACAAAAGCTCAAGGGGTCATGCACCGGAAATACTTACAACTGGGTAATTGGCACTAGCATCCACACATGAGGGATACCATTCTTCATTTGTTTTTCTGGGATTGAATACACGGAACTTTTTCTATGCCAGGGGAATTCTGGATATGTTCTACAAAATAATAGCAAATTCGGCCTAGAATAATGTTTGGTTGGACCAAGAAAACTGGAGTTTTAGGAAGGTAAAGTGAGCAAAATGGAAATGCAAAGTTGCAAAAATATATACCTTAGGGGTTGACATTCATGATGGGGGCAAGCAGCCTGTGGAGCACCTTGAATGACAGGCCAGCACGCAAGACTCCTCGGTCAGGGGTGCTCCAGGCCAAGAACAGAGCTCTGCGTCAACCCTCGGCCGTCCTTTGCAACCCACACCTCCTTCCTTCGTCATCTTTCTGCTCAGTACAGAGCGCTGTTGATCTGATTGTGGCAGGCAGCTTGACTTCCCCCACTTTCTTCTCCCCCTCCCCCTCATTTCTCTCATAATCACCATCACCATGACTTCCATTGCTGTAGGTTTTACAGTATGTGGGACTTTTTATATCCAGTCCCTTTATTTAAAAGATGAGGAAATGGCAGCCAGATGTGGTACATACCTTTAATCCCAGCACTGTGGAGGCAGATGCAGGCAGATCTCTGTGACATAGAGGCCAGCCTGGTCTACATAATGGGTTCCAGGTTACCTATGACTACAAGGAGACCCTGTGTCAAAAAACCACACACACACAACAAAAAAGAGAGGAAACGGCTCCATCCTAGTTCCTGGAGTTGTGCAAAGCTACCCTGATGTTGTATTTCTAGCTCCACATCTGTGGACGGTGACGAGAGAAAGATGCCCAGTGTTTGCCTCTGACCGGCATAGGCACATGGACACCCACAAACATGTACATACAGCACATGTACTAGAACAACAGTGATGATGCTCAGAGAAAGGTCCCGGGCCAGCAAGGTGGTTCAGTGTGTAAAAGCACTTGCCACCAAGTCTGACAACCTAAGTTCGATCCCCAGAACCCACATGGTAGAAGGTGAGAACCGACTCCTGCCAGGTTGTTCTTTGACCTCCACACATGATATTAGACCCACTCTATCATGTGTGCATGCATGCACGCACACTAAGTGAATATAAGATGTTCAGCACAGAGAATAGAGGGAGCTGGGGACTTGAGAGACCGGAAGAGAGTTATGTGGCCAGAAGGGGACTTCTCAGGCTGAGGTGGTGATGTTTTGGGGCGACTTGCACTTCTGTGAGGGAGCAGTTCATGAAAGGATGGTGTGCAAAAACGTGAAAAGTGGCTTGGTACCACTGTCACTCCAGATACACGGAGAGGCATCGATGTGATGCGCGCCAAAGAGGTTTGGGAAACGAACAACTGCAAGCAGACTTCTGTCTAGACACCAGCGGAGCTTCTGCCTTCCTGTGATTATACTTTCCATTTTGACTTTTCAAGGCATAGCAGATACTCATCTTACAGAATAACCCTTTTCAAGACAATTGATTATGTTTAAACCAGGGATGTTGATCAGTATTATTTTGCTCTTAAGATGAGCAATGATCTGCCTTTAGTGGTCATTTTCTTTATGAGTATTTTATTGAACTTGAATAAGTTATAAAATTAATGAAAAATTATTCCTGAGTTCTGTATGCAGTTTTTAATATTGTTCATAAAAGTCTTACCTGATACATATATTTTATTTATAGCTAATAAAAATGTGAACTGATTGATACTTTGCTCTAAACTTGACATCCAGACTTCTTTATGAATGCTATAGTTCTTGGAATCAACACTCCCTTAATTGGAGCTTCATTGCTATTTAAGTGTTTAAGGCCATTAATGCTGAATGATTCATTAGTAACCATTAGTCTAGACCCAAATCAAAGACAAGTTGCATTTTGTGTTTCTGAATTTACTCTTGAAGCTGAAGTTACAGTTCCCTTTACCTGTGAAGAAGAACCCAAGGAACATTCACACTAAAATGAATACAGTGGATTTCAGAAAAATGAATAGTATACATATTATCTTAAATTCAGATTGTTCTGAAAGCTGGAAGAAACTGCCCGTGTTTTTTTTTTTTTTGGTCTTTTTGAGACAGTGTCTCCCTTTAGTCCCACCTGGCCTGGAACTCTCCCTCTATAGACCAGGCCAGCCTGGAACTCATAAAGATCTGCCTGCCTCTGCCTCCCGAGTGCTGGGATTAAAGGCGTGCACTACCCACCAGGCTTCTGCTTGTGTTCTCGGTAATGAAAGTGAGTTTACTCTTGGGAAAAGCTGAGGCAGGAAAGAAAACTTTTTTTTAATCTCTCCACTAGCAAAGAAATAAAATGAAACAAACACCTTGGCTTTAAAAAAAAAAAAAAAATCAGTATAGAAGGAGATTGAAACTAAGTACCAGACTTGAGAAATCATGTTTTAACATGAAGGTTGCTTAGACTCTACAGTGTATCAGTGGCGTGGTTTAGCATGGGATTTATCATTGATGGCAGCCTGATTTCTCATTGGGTATTTGTCATAAGCTATAAAAATTCATCCTCCTCTCTTTGCTCCTTTGACACAAATAAGTTGGTTCTTCCTGTCATTGAAGATAAAGTTTTCATGCAAAGGTTATCTTCCTTTTCGAAGTTTATATGTTACATTTAGGTAACTGATTTGAACTTTCTTTCAACAGGGAAAATCATGAATCTGAAAAGCCAGCACTGAACAACATAGCGGACAATACAGTAGCAATGGAGGTGACGTAGCTTCCCGGGAGCGGAACTGCGGTCTGGGGACATGATTAGGTGCTATGCATCGGTAGCGTTTGGAGGCAGGGAGGATGGAATGCACACGCCCTTCCGTGGCAGCTGTGGGGACTCGGCAGCACTGCGCATCTCTCATGCTTCAACTTTTCTTTTCTTACTGTTAATAGGAAAAAAAAAATCAACATCTGTAAATTAAGAATACAGCAATTATCTGTACAGTACTGCATATTTGTAATCCCCTTGTATATATGTTACTTGAACACAGAAATGTTCATTTGTGATGCTTTGCACTTGGGGGTGGGGGGAGGGGGGAATGAACTGCAACAAGAGTGTGAGATGTGAGGTCGTAGCTGGTGTCGTCACATCATGTGCATGGTGCGGGACCTGCTGTCTATTTATTGTGCCGTGTTTACAGGTTTTGTACACTGTACCCTCCTTGGTTCCTGTGCTGTAGTAAATGTATTAGGTAGCTGTGGACTCCTTGGTATTTTGTAAATGGTATAACATAACTTGGTTCCCCTCTGGGTCCTTGAGTTTTCTGTGTATCATGTGAAAAAAAAAAAAATGGTGACATACATACAGAATTTTACAAAAAAAAAAAAAAGGCATCAGTTTTTTTAAAATGGGGAATGTACTGTTAAACGGGGATCTTCCGCTCTACCATCAGGACGTGTCAAGCTAACAATGAAGTCTCTTGAACCTGCCCATCCCCACCTGCCCGCCTGCTGTGGGCAGTCTCTGGTACTTGTAGCACCCATGTCACGTTGCTGCTCTCCACACAGCCCAGTAGTTCCAGTAGTTCCAGTAGTCCCAGTCCCTTCCACACCAAAAAGTGTTCAATCAAGTATGCAAATGGAGTCCTTACAACTGGAGTTTATGTTGTCTTGCCCTTTTTTTAGCACAAAAAGATGTACTTTTTTATTGTCGAATTGTTTAAAAGACTTCATTCTTTACTTGTTCTTACAGAAAGGATATAAGGGAGAAGAATGAAGACATTGCTGTACGTGTATCTTCATTCCAGTTTCTAAAACAGCCAGCCAGCTTTTTTCCTTTTAAGATTCTCCAGAAGGCTGCAAGGCCAGAACCACAGATATCGGGTGCCTTCCTTTGGAAACATTGACCTCTCTTCTGTGAAGAGAGTGGTACTTAGCAGACTACTACTATGCTTTGTCAGAACCGAAGTCTGATGCCCAGTCCAATGGCATACATTACCCTAAGGTTTTTAATCCCACCTGGAAAAATTGTGATAGAATTCTCACAAAATAAACCCAGGGCATTACATGTTGACAAACTAACGTGCAGTGGTCTCTGGCTTTTATTTTAAACCAAAGAGCTTTTGTGTGGCTTTCTCATAGTTCAGTAAGGAGGGGTGGGAGAATTTCAAGTTCATGATTCTGGGGTGATTTGTTAAATGAGTACTCGGCATCCAACAGTGAAAGAAACGCCCCTCAGGGAGAGAAGCAGCTCAGAAATGTCTCGGGAAGGAAGTTGAGTAGGGATGGAAGGGACTGCCAGGGGCACATACGCAGGAGCAGCAGGAGGAGCAGGGCGAGGTGCCCGGAGCAGATGACTGCAGGGGAGCCCTGAGCAGACCCTGACCTCAGTGCTCCATGGAGGGGCAACTGGGTCAAGGATGGTAGGGAAACCGGATAGTTACTGTTTCTGTTTCTAGAGGGACCTGGTAAAGTACCTTATGGAATAAAGATATAAGTCTTTTTCTTACACAAGAGGGGACAGTTCGTGACGTCAGAGGGGTCACACAAGCGTAAGGGCAGAAGGTCAGTCCTTAGAACCCCCGTGGTGGCCTGTGCTTGTCCCAGGGCCAGGAAGGTATAGGCAGGCTGATCCCTGGGCTTCTTGGCCAGCCAGCCCAGCCTTGTCAGAAAGCTCCAGGCCAATGAGAGACTTGACACAGCAAGGTGGGAGGCACCTGGCAGGCCTCTGGCTGCACACGCACAGAGAAAACAGCTCAGAATATGATGACCATAGGTTCGAGCACTGAGAGGAGGGTCCTGGGGGTTGGGATGGTTTGGTAGACTTACTAAGTGTCCAAGTGGAGATGACAGAGGAAGTGTGGAGTTGTGAGAGGCTGAGCTGGAGATGGAAACCAGGCAGGCATTTCAGCTCTGAGGCTGAGGATGTGGGCGAGGGAACCAAGGGAGTGCAGTGTAGTCCGGTGCACCCGGTGTGGCCCAAGCAGTGATGAGCTGGTGCATCCCCTGCTCAGATGGTAGCTGGTGCCCATGGAGCGCCATTTCCCATGGACTTTTTGAGGGGAATGCAAAAGTTATCTTTTGAGTTTTCTGGTCAGTGTGACCATAAATTTATACTGTTAATTGTGATTTAAATGTAACCAAGAATAATTCTTGTTTAGGTTAACATTTCTGAAGTGCATCGCACAGATAGAATGAGGCCACAGTCCCCCAAAGTCTGCCTCGCATGTCCACAGGTAGACTTATAAGTGCATTTAGGAACAAGAAAATGAGTCTGGAGTAAGCCTCACCTGACTGCTGGCTGACAGGTAAGTGATCCTGGTCCACGCAGCATTTTTCATATTTGATCATAACTCAGAACCAGGGAATATATAACACACGCACGTTTGGGGGGGGGGTCTTTTGAGAAGGTCTCTTTGTAGCCCCAGATGTCCTGGAACTCACTATGTAGACCAGGCTGGCCTTGGTAGACCAGGTGGCCTTGAACTCATAGAAATCCTACCTACCTCCCAAGTGCTAGGATTAAAGGCGTGCCCCACCCCACGTCTGGCACGACACATTTTTTAAAAGGAAATTCCCTCACAACTGGATTTTGGAGGTCCCTCAGCAATTTTCCAGGTTTTTTGCTACCAATGTTGTATTGGCCTGAAATAAAGGACAGGACACAAAATAGCAAGTCAGACAGGAGGACCTCAGGGAAAGTGGGGAAAGGTCACCAGGGGGTGGGTCTCAGATCTCCCGCTTGCTCTGCAGTCACCATGCAACTAGCCTTCGATAATCTCATCCAGGCTTCATAGCAGCCCAGTAAGAAGCTGTCAAGATTATCACCATACCTCCAGGGAGAGTCCCAGAGAGAGTCCTTCCAGGTCTCACACTGGCTGACACTCCAAGATTTGTACTCCTCCCTGCGGGACTCCAAAGTCTCCACCAAGTGCAGAGATCACCACCGTTTGGGGGATAAGCAGTTTCGTATAACCATCCTCCCACTGTGATTCTCAGGAAGTGTCTCCCTCACTGTGGTGTTCAGTCCCCTTAATGAACAGAAACCCCAAACATCTCCCAGACGTTGTAGCCTTCCTAGATACAAATTTTAATCTATAAAGGCTTGTGTAAACTTCTCTAAACTCCAAATTTACAAGCGTTTTGTTAGCTTGAAAATAACAGCAATAGAGGAATAGACGCAGCATATCAGTCCAAAGAATTTGTATTAACTATGACTAGGTGATCAGAGTTCCAGCCTCCATGTCGCTTGCATCTTGGTAGGCTCTGCACTGACACTAGGCAAGATTAAGTAAAGCAAATGACATTAAAGTTACTGACATAAGGAAAAGAATAGTTGAATCATTTAAGATTTTAAAAAGTAGCCAGGCACGGGCTGGAGAGATGGCCTAGTGGTTAAGAGTGCCAACTGCTCTTGCAGAGGACCCAGGTTTGATCCCCAGCACCCACATGGCAGCTAAGAACTGTCTTTAACTCCAGTTCCTGGGGAATCCAACTCCCTCTTCTGACCTCCGAGGCATTGCACGACATGGTACACAAACCTACATGCAGACAGTACATTCATACACATAAAAAAAATAAAATTTTTTTTTTAAAAAGCCAGGCACATTGGTACACACCCATAATCTCAGCACTCAGGAGGCAGAGGCAGTGGATCTCTGTGAGAGCAAGATCACCCTGGTCTACATAGTGAGCTCCAAGCCAGCTGGGACTATAGAAAGACCCTGTTCAAAACAAAAATTTGAGTAGATAACACCCAGCTTCCAAAATCCTGGACTCCATGTCTAAGAGAAGAACCAGATGACAATTTGAGGATGTTCTGAACAAATAGAAAAGCTGAGAAGTAAATAATATGACCTCTGGTGTTGCAGTACTTGGTACTGCAGAAGACTTTAATTGTGTGTATGTGTGTAAGCTAGAATTAAATGTCTTCTAGTTCTATTTTTTCTGTGTATCAGTGTTTTGCCTACATGTAAGGCACCACATACATGCATCCAATCCCTGCAGAGGCTAGAAGAGGCCATTAGATCCCCTGGAACTGGAGTTAGGGATGGATGTTAGCCACAATGTGGGTGCTGGGAACCGAACCTGATCCGAGGATCAGCCAGTGCTCTTAAGTGCTGACCCATCTCTCCAGCCTCTCCATTACTTTTTTATTTCTGCATTTTTAGTGTGTGATTATTCACATGTACACATGTGTGCCACTGTGTGTGGAGGTAAGAGGACAACTTGCAGACAGGATATATCACTAAAGGGACTCATGGATCAGTGACAATGGTCAGTTCCCACAATCCACCTGTGTCTGAGACCCCCTTTGTTAGGGTTACAGTCTACCACCTCATGACCTTTTATGTGGGTGCTGGGAATGTGAACTTGGGTGCTCATGGCAGGCACTTACTGGCTGACCCATCTCCTAACCCCTCTGACCACATATGGTTTCTGGCTTCAGTAATAAATTACTACAAACTTGATGATTCTCAGGAGTGTCCAGAATGGCTATGACTATGACCCAAGACAAAATCATAATTACTTAAAATTTGAGTTGTGTGTTATTTTTTTTTCCTTTTCTTTTTTAAATAGTGGAATGTGCGTGTTATTTTAACTTGCTTGCACAGTTCTCCAGTGTGAACTTTGTAAACATCAGTGTTGTGTCAGGATGTCAAAAAGTTGGACATACCTAGCAAGATGTATTCTCTCTCAGCTCTGGAAGCCAGAAACCCAGAATACATTTCACTGAGTTGAAATCAAAGTGTCTTTAGGATCACACACTCCCCTTGAAGAATGTAGGGGACAGTCTGCTTCGTGTCTTTTCCAACTTCTGGCGGCTGCCTAGCATGCCTTATATGTGGCTTCATCACATGAATCTGTTTTATCTTCTCTGGTCTCAAAACTCCCTGCCTTTCTCTAAGGATGCCCTGGGTTCCATCTTGGGTCCACCTGGAAATAGATTCCCCTCCCCTCTCCCTCCAACCGTGTTCACTGAGATAAACTCAGCACTGAGAAGATACCTAGGATCCCCAAGGAGCTTTGGGTCTCATGAAATCTTCAGCCATTGGTGTGATTCTTACAGCTCTCCACAGTCCCAACTGGATGGCATCCTGTCCCCAATTCACAGCAAATACAGTCTGATAATGATCAGGCCTTGCAAATAAATACTTGTTGGATGGATACGCTGTTTGTTTATTCCTTCTCCTGTTGCTACTTTCATAGTAACTTTAAAAATGATATTTGTGTGTGTTTGCACCTGTTTGGTGCAGTTTGGAAGTCAGAGGATAACTCTCCACCCTGTGGGTTCTAGGGATTGAACTCAGGTCATCACACTTGGCAGCAGGCATTTTTACTTGCTGAGCCATCTCACCAGCACAACATTGTAAAACTTACTGAAAGAAGTTATCTATAGAATTCCAAAATAAGAAACACACTCGGTATTAGTGTGTTCCTAGTCCAAAAAAGTAAAAACCTAACAAAATTTAAAAAGGATCTGATAGAGCAAAAAATTGAAGATGGTGGAAATAAATTCAACCACATCAAAAAACAAAAAGTGGGGGGGGGCCTGAAGAGATGGCCTAGCAGTTAAGAGTGCCGAATGCTCTTGCAGAGAGGACCCAGGTTTGATCCCCAGCACCCACATAGCGGCTGAGAACCGTTTATAGCTCCAGTTCCAGGGGAATCTGATGCCCTCTTCTGTTGTGGCATTGCACGACACGGGTTGCACAAACCTGCATGCAGACAGTACATTCATACACAAAGAAAATTAATTTTTTTTTAAAAAGCAAAAAAAAAATTCAACCACATCATGAACTCACATTACTGTTTTAAACAATCCAGTTAGGGGCTGGAGAAATGGCTCAGTTGTTAAAGAGTGCTTGCTGTTCTTACAAAGGATCTGAGTTTGATTCCCAGCACCCAGTACCATGTGCCTCATAGCTGCCTATAACTTCTGCTCCAAAGTTTTCAATACCCTCTTCTGGGCTCCACCAGCACTACACTCACATGTGCGCGCACGTGCACACACACGCGCGCGCGCACACACACACACACACACACACACACACACACACATATACACATAGTTAAATCTTTTTTCTTTTTTTAAATAAGTCAAGTCTGGCCAGGTGTGGTGGCACACGCCTTTAATCCTAGCACTTGGGAGGCAGAGGCAGGCAGATCTTTATGAGCTCAAGGCCAGCCTGGTCTACAGAGTGAGTTCCAGGACAGCTGGGGCTACAGGGAGACCCTGTCTCAAAAAGATCAAAAAGACCAAAATAAATAAATAAGTCAAGTGTGGAGGTTCATGCCTTTATTCAATTCAGCACTCAGGAGACAGAGGCAGGTCTGGTCTACATATTGAGTTCCAGGTCAGCCATGGCTATAATGTAAGACACTGTCCCAACAAAAGGGGCAGGGGGGGAGTGCTACAGAGATGGCTTGGTAGTTAATAGCACTTGGGCTCTTGCGGAGGACCCAGGTTTAGTTGCCAACACCCACATGGCAACTAAAAACCGTCTGTAACTCCAGTTCAAGGAGATCTGATGCCCTCTTCTGGCCTCCATGGGTATTGCACACATGGGTGCACTTACACATGAAGGCAAAACTTAAATAAAAATTTAAAAAATTAAAAATTAAAAATCTAATTAGAAGGCAAAGGCTGTCAGATTGGACAAAAAGGACAACTCATTGCTATGGCTAGACTGTCTCCCTGCCAGGCATTTCCACTGTGATGGTGTTGAGGAGGGGGTTCCTTAAGGGAATGAAGTCCAGAGGGCCTGTATGTCGGATGTGATGGGGGCTGAGGCCCTTGCAGTAGCATCCACTAGCGTGCTCCTGCCCTTGCTCATATGAAGCCAACATCTTCCATATAGCAGACGCAGTCCTCACCAGGAGACTGGACCTGCTGGACCCTTGGTATTGACTTGCCAGTTTCTAGAAGTGTGAAAAGTAAAAAAATTCTTTATAAATTACCCAGCTGTGGGTGTTATGTGCTAGTAGAGTAGACAAAAGCCATCCATTTACATGCTGAAGAAAGATAGGCTAACAGCCAAAGAAATCTAGAGTAGCTGACAAAGTAGATCTCAAAGAACCTTGCTAGGAGTTAAAGATCAGTTCATAACAGCAAGAGGATCCCTTTGAATAGCTAATGCTCAAATAGACATACTATAAATAATCAAGATATATGTAAAAATTATGGAATGCAAAGGTGGAATAAGCCAGATCTATGCTTAGAATTTGAAATATCAATGTGCTTTCCTCAATACTTGAAGGAAGTAGAAAGGAACCAGGCATGGTGGTGCACGCCTTTAATCCCAGCACTCTGGAGGCAGAGCCAGGTGGATCTCTGTGAGTTCAAGGCCAGCCTGGTCTACAGAGTGAGCTCCAGGCCCTCTGGGGCTATAGGGAGACGCCATCTCAAAAAAAATAAAAAAATAAAATAAAAAATAAAAAAAGGGCTGGAGAGGTGGCCTAGCAGTTAAGAGCACTGACTGCTCTTACAGAGGACCCAGGTTCGATTCCCAGCATCCACATGGCATCTGAGAACCATCTGTAACTCCACTTCCAGGGGAATCCCACACCCTCTTCTGACCTCCGCAGCATTGCATGACTTGGATGCACAAACCTACAATGCAGACAGTACATTCATACACGTACAAAAATAAATAAAAATTTTTAAAAATACAAAAAAAAATCAAAACTGAAGAAGCTCAGCAAGTATGTCAGTCAGTTCCCTTCACTTAACAGAACAACGTCAAATACACATTTACTTCAAATTCACAAGATACCCCAGGATATACCAAAGATAAGCACACAGATACACCGGACTGTGACCACAATACAAATCTTGACGAATCCGAAAGGATTCAACGAATGCAAAGTATTTTCTCTGAACATGATGGAATTACATTTTATAAACAAAATCTAGAAAGTCTTCAAATATTTGGGAACTAAATACAAAGTCCTAAATATCAAGAGTCAAAGAAGAAATCAAAGTAGATAATGTTTTGAATTAAAGAAAAACTGAGGGGCTGGAGAGATAGCCTAGCGGTTAAGAGCACCGACTGCTCTTGCAGAGGACCAGGGTTCAATCCCCAGCACCCACATGGTGGCTGAGAACCGTCTGTAACTCCAATTCCAGGAGAACTCCAGTTCCAAGGGAATCCGACACCCTCTTCTGACCTCTGGCATTGCACGACATGGGTGCACAAACCTACATGCGGACAGTACATTCATACACATAAAAAAAGAAAAACTGAAACACAATTATCATAAGTGGAATGTAACTAAAATAGAATGAGAAAATATAGAGAGAAGGAAGGGGAAGGGAGGAAGGGAGAAACAAATGAACAAAGGAAGAAAATACAAACACGGTAATATCAGGCCAATGAGATGTGTCGGTGGATGAACGCACTTGCTGCCAGGCCTGATAACCTGAGCTCAATCTCCGGGTCCCAGATAGTGGAAGAAAAGAACTAACCTCTGCAAGTTGTCCTCCGACCTCTGAATGAGCACTCTGACAACATGTGTCTATGCATATATACACACAAATAAATCTAAAACATAATAAAGGGCTGGAGAGATGGCTCAGTGTATAAGAGCACTGGCTGCTCTTGCAGAGGACTGAGGTTCAGTTCCCAGCACCCACCTGGCAGCTAACAAGAGTCTATAACTCCAGTTCCAGGGGGTCTGACATCCTCTTCTGGCCTCACAGCATGACATGGGTGCACTTCCTAGGCACAGGCAAAGCACTCATACAGACATAAAATAGTCCCAGAAAAACAAATGACTTATGGTGTCCCTCATTTGTGGATCCTAGCACCAAATCCTTATTTGTAAGGCAAACTGAGTAATTTTTTTTCTGTTTTAGTAAATATAATACCTGATGCCACTACAAAAAAAAAAAAAAAAAAGAGTACCTTAAAACATACATCAACTTGCTACCTAATTTAGAAATGTAAAGTAAGCGGGGCATGGTGGCACACGCCTTTAATCCTAGCACTTGGGAGGCAGAAGCAGGCGGATCTTTGTGAGTTCAAGGCCAGCCTGGTCTACAGAGTGAGTTTCAGGACAGCTGGGGCTACAGGGAGACCCTGTCTCGAAAAGACCAAAAATAAATAAATAAATAAATAAAGTAATATTTCTTTTTACTTGCATGCAACTTTACTGTTAAAAAGTGAATCCCTGGGACTGGAGAGATGGCCTAGCGGTTAAGAGCACCGACGCTCTTGCAGAGGACCTGGGTTCGATCCCCAGCACCCACATGGCGGCTAAGAACCGTCTGTGACTCCAATTCCAGGAGAACTCCAGTTCCAGGGGAATCCGAGACCCTCTTCTGACCTCCGTGGCATTGCACGACATGGGTGCACAGACCTGCATGCAGAAAGTACATTCATACACATAAAAATAATTTTAAAATTGTTTTGCAAAATCTTACATTTAAAAAAAAGAAAAAAAAAAAAAGTGAATCCCTAAACATGTTTTGGACTTAAAATATAGTTTATTTTCAGATGTCATAATTTTGGTGTGTGTGTGTGTGTGTGTGGAGTGTATACATGCATACTTCAGAATAATATAAAATCAAAGGGAACAAAAACAACAACAAAAGATTTGTTCAAAGAACTGACTGAAACAGTAAACTTCTGCCCTAACAATCAACTTTTGCATTGAAAAATTTTTAAAAAGATGAGAAAAAGATGGAAGACATGTATGGTGGAAAACATGATCTCTGGAGGGGTGGGGGCATGGAAGGGGGAGTGGGTCTAAATTTTGTTAAGAAATGTTGTATGAAATGTGCAAAAGTTCAATGAAAAGAGAATTAAAAACTAAGACAATAAAGCAGAAGAGATATGATTTTGGAAGAAGCATGCCACCTGCAGGAGGGTAAGTGACGGCAACAGGGTAGCTATGACCAACATGCATGATCGTGCGTGTATAACAATGTCATAATAAAACTCATTTTTTTGTTCAATTAATATATACATTAATAAAATTTTTATTATTTATTTATTTTTATTTTATTTTTTGTCTTTTTCAAGACAGGGTCTCCCTGTAGCCCCAGTTTATCTATTTTTTTAGGTGTATGAATGTACTGTCTGCATGTAGGTCTGTGCGCCCATGTCGGGCAATGATTCGGAGGTCAGAAGAGGGTGTCAGATTCCCCTGGAACTGGAGTGGATAGTCGCCATGTGGGTGCTGGGAATTGAACCAGGGTCTTCTGTAAGAGCAGCCAGTGCTCTTAACTGCTGAGCCATCTCTTCAGCCCCCTTTTTTCACATCTTTAATCTCTGCACTCCTGTGCACTGGGAGGTGGAGGGAGACAGGAGAGTCGTTGGACGTCTGTGGGCCAGGTAGCCACGACTGGGCAAACAAGAGATCCTGCCTGCCTCAAACGAGGGAAAGGTGGGACAGACACCCTAGGTTGTCCTCTGACCTCTGCAAGTGCATTGTGGCACCTTACACGCACAAACATATCACACACACACACACACACACACACACACACACACTCACGATTAAAGAAAAAAATGAAAAAGAGAAGATGGCGGCTGCCAGAGCAGAGGGTACATTCTGCACAGCTAAGGCAAAGTTGGGGGAGGGGGACTTAGCTGCCACCCCCAGGGTGTTGCTAATCAGTGGAGGTGGTACTGAGGGCATTTGGACCCTTCATGACCACAGACGTGGCCCGAGGGCATCAAGAGACAGCAGAGACCACCCCAGTGGTCAGGGCTTCCCTCCCATTGGACCCAGGTACAGACCTTGGTGGCTGGGCCCGCAGGCAGACCAGGCGTGGCATGCGGTGGTTCTCTGAGTGCATCTTTCTGTGTTAGTGACTAGGGCTTGCCCCATTTTGGTGAGGTGGACTCAAGCCGCACAGCAGAGAGGGTGTGGTGATCCTCCCATCCACAGGCCAAGAGCGCCTGGGGCCCTCTCATGAGGTTTCCTCAGACCCGGGGGATTCCATCTGGGCTTCAGTGTTGCATAGCTCCAGCCATTGGGGAGCCTGTTTCCTGGCTGGGTGAGGGGTGCTGGTCTATCCAGTCTTGGGACCTAAACTAGCCACACCTGTATGCTAATTAAGTAGTCAAAAATACCACCTGAAGAATACAAGCCAAATCAGCCTTCAGCTCAACAAAGAAATACCTAAACTCCACACCAGAACCACAACCAAAAAAAAAAAAAAAAAGCCTAAAGCACAAAGCAAAGAGTAATATGAAAAATCCAGGGGGCTGGAGAGATGGCCTAGCAGTTAAGAGCGCCGACCGCTCTTACAGAGGACCCGGGTTCGATCCCCAGAACCCACATGGCGGCCGAGAACCGTCTGAAACTCCAATTCCAGGAGAACTCCAGTTCCAGGTGATCCTACAAACACGCTCTTCTGACACTCCGAGGCATTTCAACGAACACTGGGCACCAGCGGCATGAGACAGTACATGATACAACAACACATAAAATAAATAAATGCTGGGCGTGGTGGCGCACTCCTTTGATCTTAGCACTTGGGAGGTATAGGTAGGTGGATCTTTGTTGTTAGTTTGAGGACAGCCTGTTCTACAAAGTGATTTCCAGGACATGCCCGATCTCCATTGAGACCCTGTCCAAAAAGACCAAAAAAAAAGAAAAAAAAACAAAAAAGAAAAAAAAAAAAGATAAACATCATGACTTGAATCATTTTTCCCCAAGACCACCTTAATCACATTTATGGATGGCTTAGCTTCCCATGTCTTCATCCAGTTAAATTGTTTAGTTTTTACAATCCTCTTTGTCTTATGTTCTTGTTGTGCTTGGGCAGATTGTCCCCCTAGGCTTATATAACAGTGGCTTCCTTGCCAGCCTGTCTACAGAAGTGATTCCAGGCCAGCTGGGACTACAGGGAGAACCTGTCTTGAAACTGGGTGGGGGGGGACCCACACACAGCACACACACAAAAAAAAAGGTGGTCCCTGTTACCCACTGTTGAGACTTAGATCGGTATATTCCCAAGACCACCTGAAGTCACAGGTATTCCTGGGCAGTCTAAACAAATACCACCACGCCCTACTCCATCTCTAACTGTGTGATTCAAGTTATCATGATTGTTGCACAATGGATTCTTTGGGGAGAACTTCATAACAGAATAGGAAGGAAGAGTGACTTCCAATAGAAAGCCTAACTTATAAAGTCAACACATCGCTAAGCAGGGGAAAGAAAAAAAACAAATCAACAAACAACAAGGCATCTGGAAGGTAAGCAAAACACGCCTTCAACAAGTGAAGAGGCATTTGAGATTCACATTGAAATACAGGTAAAGAGAAAACCCACATGCCAGGGACACAAAGAAGAGACACAGGGAAGGTGTGCAGGATAATCCACACCAAGCTCTACACTCCTGTGGAACACTCCTAGAGTGGGATCCCCCTGGGGATGGCCCAGGACACAGATATTAGAAGTACAATTGTGGACATACTCAAAGAAATCAAAAACTATAAAGAACAAGTCAGAGAACTTAAGAGAATGAAAAACTCAAGAAGGACCTAGAGAGAGAGAATGACAAACTCTGGAAGGAAGTGGAAACACTGAAAAGATTCCATGATAAAAAAAAAAAAATAAGGAAACCAACCAACAAAGCAAAGAGGTACAGGAAGAGATTGACAAGCTCCAAGAGGAAGTGGAAATACTAAAGAAATCAGAACAGGAAGTGAAAAAGGAAATCAAACACTCATCCAATCAAGAGGAAAGGAATGGAAAAAAACCTCAGAAGCAGAATGGAGGAAGCAGAACAAAGAAATCAGACCTGGAAGATAACACAGAACAACTAAAAACCTCAGGTAAAGATTATGAAAATTTTAAAACACAAAAGTGGAACAAGCAGGAATTGTGGTACACTATGAAAAGATCAAACCTCTGCATCATAGGAATAGAGGAAGGAGAAGAATCCCAAGAGAATGGTATTGATCAGATTTTCAACAGAATAATAGATGAAAATTTCCCCAAACTTAAAAAAGACAAACCAATACAAATACAAGAAGCACATAGAACTCCAAACAGACAAGATCAGAAAAGAAACTCTCCACGCCATATCATAGTTAAAACACTAGATGCCCAAAACAAAGACAAAATTCTGAAAGCCACAAGAGAAAAACAAGCTACATAAAAGGGGAAACCTATCAGAATTACAACTGACTTCTCACTGCAAACTATGAAAGCAAGAAGAACGTGGAGCAAAGCATTCCCAGTGTTAAAGGACTATAGATGCCAGCCAAGGTTACTATACCATTATTTTATTATTACCATATTAATACCATAAATATTAATGGACTAAACTCCCCAATCAAAAGACATAGACGGAGCAAGCCAGTAACCAGCATTCCTCCATGGCCTGTGCTTCAGCTCCTGCCTCCAGGTTCCTGCCCTGAATTCCTGTCTTGGGCTCCCTAAGTGATGGACTGTGACCCAGGGAATCCCTCAGCCATGCTGCAAATGGGAGCTAGCATCTTGAGAGCTTTCCGGAATCCAGTCAGTTCCCAGAGAAGAGGATAACACGATACTAACTTGAATGGTGTTTTCCTCTATGACTTTGGGTAGCCTGACCATTTCTCTTCTGATGGGACACAAGAGTAACAAGAGGTTGGCAAATCAGAAGGTATCTGGAAGGAACCCCAGGGAGAGATGCAAACCAGGGACAAACCTCACAGGCCCCTGTACACCATGCCAAAGAATTTGTAAACAATGGGGAGCCATTGACAGTTTTGGTAAGTAGCAGGGAGCAGACTCTCAGAACAGATGGCATAGATATTGGTGCAAATGCACTGTACAGCTAGCAATGGACCCCATTCAGCTCAGACTTTCTCCTGGGGAAAATCCACATCTCCTGAGCAGCGTCTTCAGCAGACTGGGAACAGTATGGAGAGGAGGTGGGTGTGCCTGACGTTCGAGTTCCCGGGCACTGGGCTCAGTGATCACAATCATCCACAAATGCTGCCCTTGGCTATGTCCACACCAGCACCATGTGTGAAACCAAACAGTTGGTCCCTCTGCTTTCCTTGGCAATGGTGGAGCCCCAGTTGGAGCCCCATGTTTGTGCTAAACTCCAGGTGTCACAGTTCTGATTTATAACTTTTAAAATTATTATAAATGTGATTTCTTTCCATTGTAGAAAATTGGAAAATACATATAACAAAAGAAAATTGGAATACTTTTAAATCTGTCTCCCAAAGATAAACCCTAGATAACATTTGGTTGTAGCCATTCCAGACTTTGCCTCTCTCTGTGTGTATGTAGTAAACAAAAATGACATCACAATGTATGTATCATTTCATGGTCTTTTATTCTCTCAGTAATATATTGCGAACGACTACTCATGTCAATAAACTTTTTCCTATGGGAAAAAAAAAAAGACATAGACTTGGAGATTGGATTAGGAAACAGAACCCATCGATATGCTGTCTACGAGAAATGCATCTTAACTTTAAGGATTGGCACCACCTTAAAGTGAAAGGATGGAAAAAAATATTCCAAGCAAATGGTACCACAAAGAAAGCAGGCATTGCTATTATAATATCAGACAAAATAGACTTCAAAGTAAAAGAAATCAGAAGAGACAAAAAAGGCCATTACATTTTTATCAAAGGAACAATTCACCATGGAGATTTCACAATTATGAACATATATGCACCAAATTCTAGTGCACCAAACTTTATAAAGACAATTCTCCAGGACCACTGCTGGGCCTTACAGGCTCTCCAAGGACATGGCCTGTTGGAATTCTCTAAACCTGGCTCAAGTTTAGCGACCTGTTTTTTTGCCAGTCACTTCCACATGAGAATGATGCAGCAAGATTCACTTGAAAATGCCCCCTGCCCGGACACCACTTACCTGGATGTATTTCATTAGCCCAAAGCCAGCACCCCACTCTGTACATCACTATCCCCACCCCTATGTCCAGGGAATGTAAGGCCCCACCCTGCTACAATAAAGTGAGATCCTGCTCGACTTGACTCCCTGCTGCGTCTGATTGTCTCCAGGAACTGGAGGCTGAGAATGGGTGAGCCGTGCACCTGTCCTTCCTCAATCCAGCCAGTCCTGAGGGTTCTGGACCAGTTAAGACCCCATCCCCCACACCCTGGCGCCCAACGTGGGGCTTGAAAGGGGACCCCCACATCAATCAAGGCCAAGCGGAAGTCCAGGACAGGTGAAACCCCAATATGGGTGATGCAATGTCAGGTAATAAAGAACCAGCCCTAAAGGCTCTATGCCTCATGTTGCAGTACCGAGGGCTTGAACTAACTGAGGCTAATGCCCTTCATACTTGGGAGACTATCGTCTCCCTGGCCCCCTGGATTATCGGGGCCAACCTCTTCTCCTGGAAGACTTGGGCTAGGGTGGAGAAACTGGCAAGAGAGAGAGAGAGGCATTTTGGAATTGATCCCCCCTTGGGTTTTTACCCTACTATTACAGCTTTGAAAGCTTCTTTCCACCCCGGGTCTCTTGCCCCACCCATGTGGGATAGCGCGGGGCAGGCGACAGACTCTGGGGTGGAGGGAGAAAAGGAATGGGATAAATTCATTGAAAGGAGAAAGGCTTCGGAGGATTCAGACGCAGGGAGACCACCCCCTTACAAGCAGGCAGAGGGACTAAGCCCCAAGGGACCCTATATGGCCCTCAGAGCAGAGCTCCGGCCGAGGCACAAAGGACGGAACTCCAGACCACAGGTGCCTTAGGTCACACCAAGCCCAGAGGCCCCACCCCAACCTAATGAGCCACCATTTTGTGCCTTTCCGGTGAACCTTGCACCTGGCGGGAATCGGCCCCTAGATTGGTACCCCTGGGAGGCTAAGGATCTTAAGGAACTCAAAAAGGCAGTGGTGGAAGATGGCCCCAATTCACCCTGGGCCATGACCTTGCTCCAAGATATTGCCTACCACCCCTGTGTCACCAAGGATTGGCTAGACTTGGCAAAAGCAGTCCTCCCCAGCCTGATATTCATTAAATGGTCAGCCCTGTTTTGGGAGGAATGTCGTTTGTGGGCAGAGGCAAATGTTCGGTCAAACCTCCTGGTCCCTATCACCTTTGGGATGCTGACTGGCACAGGAGACAGGTACGCCACGGGGGCCCAACAGGCAGCTTTGCTGGCCCCCTACCAGGACCAGGTGTGGCAATGCGGCTTGGATGCATGGAATAAACTCAACATGGGCCCCTCTGATAGCCCCTTGGCAGGGATGGGGCAAAAGACTTGTGAAACACTCCCTGAATTTATGGACTGCAAATTTATCGACAGCAAAGCCTTCAACATAAGCTACCCCCGGGGGACCTCCTAGACCAATTCATTAGGATGACAGTCTGGGAGGGAATGAATGGCGATCACCACCTAGCTTGTGCAGGCATGAGGGACCGGACAATGGGTTCCTGGATTATAGCCACCCAAGACATAGGAACTCAAAGACACAAGGCACAAGCCTTAACACAGGCCATACAGGCACAGACGTCAGTCTTAACAGCTGCAATCACTCAAGCCTTGAGTGCAGCCAAATTACCAGGGGAGAAGAACAAACAGGGGCAGCTCTGTTTCTATTGCAGCCAAGAGGGGCATTTTAAGCATGACTGCCCCCAGGGGAATCCAGGTGGTAAGGTCTTGGGAGGAGGCAAGCCGCCTCACACCCTCTGTCCCCGTTGTAGAAAGCGATTACATTGGAAAAGAGACTGAAAATCTAAGTTTGATATTGAAGGCAAAACTTTAAACTAGACCAGGGGCAGCCTCTGGCCCCATCAAATCAAGGAGGCTCATTCTTATGCAAATGCAACTGGCTACATGAACAGGCACAACCCCAGGCTCATTCGACGGTCCCACTCTCAGAAGGACTGCGACCCCAAATGTCAATTTTCATTGGTGGTGTCAAATTCCAATGTCTCATTGACAAAGGAGCAGACAGGACTGTCCTAAGAAAAGAGGAAATTCTAGCTACTTGGTCCCTGACACCCGGGCCCCTGGCCTTGGGGGTGGGGGGTATTCCGAGACTGAGGAGATCTCTACCCTCATGAAGTGGGTGAGCCCGGATGGAGACCAAGGGAAAATTAGGCTGTTGGTAGCCCAAGGCCTCACAGCTAATCTATTAGGCCAGGATTTGTTGGGACAGATGGATGCAGTATTAACTACTGATCATAAACTACTCTTTGAGGATCCCCTAATCGACCCCCCTCATGACCACACCCAAAAGCAAGGACAAATCAAAATTTACCCCCAATCATAGGGGCCACTGCTCCCCAGGTTCCTCCCATACTATGGAAACTGGGAAAACCCATCTGAGTAGAGCAGTGGCCACTAACACAACAAAAGCTTGAGGCCCTATACCAGTTAACGGATGAAGAATTAAAACTCGGGCACATCCGCCCTACTATGAGTCCCTGGAATACACCTGTCTTTGTCATTCACAAAGCTTCAGGAGCATGGCACATGCTACAAGACCTGAGGAAGGTAAATGATAGAATGGAGTTGGTTGGAACCCCTTTGCGAGGCATGCCCTGAATCCCTGTAATCCCCACAGATTTTTCTATAGCTAATTGATCATAAAGATTGCTTCTTTTCCATTCCCCTGCACCCTGAGGATTGCGCTAAATTTGCTTTCTCAGTGCAGTCTCTCAACTATTCCCAGCCAGATCGCCGATATGAGTGGGTGGTGCTGCCGCAGGGCATGGCCAATAGCCCAGCATTTTGCCTGCAATATCTTACTATCCTCCTGGCCTCCATGCTGTTGCAAGGGGACTCCTTAGTGTGCCTCTACATGGATGACCTAATCATTGGCCACCAGGACCCTCATAAGCTGCCAGGGTTCCTGGCTACAATATCACATACATTGATTAAAGGAGGGTTCACGGTGGCACCTGAAAAAATCCAACGAGTTCCTCCCTTCAAGGTGCTGGGTACCCATCTCTCTCTCTCTCAAGTTAGTCCCATAAAACCTAGTATAAAAATACCTAACTGACTTACCCTAACACAACTCCAAAGTTTACTTGGCGAAATCAATTGGCTCCGACCCTGGGTAGCCATCCCCACAGAAACCTTAATGCTATTATTTATCTTATTAAGAGACAAGAGTCCTCAGGAGGAAATCTCCCTCATCCCAAAATATTCTCAAGGCTTTTCAAAATGCTTTACATCACTGTTCTCTGAAAAGGTATTCTGCAGAATGCCCTCTGTCCCTTTGGGTCCTTACAGGACAGAGCCTGGCCATGGCAGTCATCACCCAGGAGGGGGCCCCTCTAGAATAGATACATATATCCATGGCTGGCACACCTCAAATGTACTCCCAAACAGACCAGCTAACAGATGCTATCATAAGGGGGAGGACTCAAGCGCAAAGACACTATGGAATAGACCCTCATGACATCATCCTCCCGTACATGTTGGCAGATGTTGAATGGCTGGCTTGCAACCATTCATGCCTGGCTATTTCCTTAGAAGGCTTCACAGGAAAATTGGATTGTCATTTTGGATCTTCTAGGTGGGCAGCCTTCCTGCAAAAATTCCCCCTGGAGCTTATAATGCCCTCTCTGTTTTTAAAAGAACCTATACCACATGTGCCCTGCATTTTCAATGATGGAGAGAAAGCAGGCTCAGCCTATGTGGACTTTAGAGAGAACAGTTCCACCCCAACCAGCCAAAGATTCCAACTGAGCCAAGGATCTGCCCAATATAAGGAATTATTAGCAGTCATAATGGCACTGCAGGACATTCGAGAGTCCTGCAACCTCTTCACTGACAGTTTATATGTTGCCAACCTTCTACCCCATTTACCACAGGCCCACATTAGGCTTGAGAGTAACCCAATCTCCCCTCTTATGATAGAGCTTAAGGCCCTTTTAGAGGGAAGGAGTGCCCCACTATACCTCCAGCACCTTAGAGGACACTCTGGCCTTCCTGGTTTCTTATCTATGGGTAATGCCCTGGCAGAACAACTGGCCTCAGGGCCTAACATTCTAACAGCTCAGGAAGCCACAAACTTTCATGAGCTAACCCATGTAAATTGGAGAGGTCTACACCAAAAGTTCCCTCAGGTGCCTATAAAGGAATTGAAAAAAATTGTCCAAATGTGTAAATCTTACCAACTCTTCCT
>VZQC01004293.1:41641-62946 GCA_009823505.1 Rhizomys pruinosus | reverse complement strand
GCGAGCTCAGAGAGCGGTAGTCATGCGCAGTCTGCAGGCAATAAGTGGAAGTCAGTGATCATGCTAATGAGTGCTCCAGATTGAAGCTCTCCCATTGGCTGGGAAATGAACTGGGTAGTTAGGCGACAAAATGGTGATCATAAGACCTGGCCAGGGTCCAAGGCGCCATTTTGGTCAACGTCCACTCTCTACAGGGGTGCAAGACCACAGGATCACGTTCTTGGGTGGGACACAGGGGAGCTATCCAGTTTACTAGGGTAAGGACACAGAGAAGGGCTAGCAACCCCCTTTATGGGGCATGCACCAATTACCACTGCAACCCCATTCAGATAACATTCACTGAAGAGGGCAAAAAGGAAACAAACTGGGAAATTGGGAAAATGTGGGGCCTTAGGCTATATCAATCAGGCTATGACCAAGGATTGTTGTTCTCCATCAGGAGACAAATAAATCCCATTGCTAGTGAGACTCAGGTGGGGCCAGATGCCCCAGACCCAACTCCCAACAAAACAAAGACTATGACAAGCCCACCACCAACAAACCGGCCAGTAAATATCACCCCCCCAACCTCACACCCCCGGGAGAGGGCACAAGAGCAAGGGCAAAAAAAAGGGACACAGTAAGGGTAAAACTAGGGATGAAACTAGCCCCTGGGAAGCGGCAGTAAAAATAGCTTATGAAGCCCTAAATGAGACCAGGCCTGAGTTATCAGAGTCATGTTGGCTATGCCTTAGTCCCACACCACCGAACTATGAAGCTCTAGGGTATATTGGAAACTTTACAGAGGAAAACATGTCCTCAAAATGTCGATGGGGCCCCCGGTGGTCAAATACAAAACAAGGCATTAAAAGAACAGGGCTGACCTTACCCCTTCGGGGAGCAAATTTCACTTGTGTGACATCTGCCCAAGGGGTCTCTCCATGGGAGAGGTGTCAGGAGGTTACTGGTGATAATTAATGAATAATACCTTCAGAACAGGGAATATATTGACTGGGTCAACACTTAGGCCTCACACCCTGCATAGCAACTGCAGTTCTTAAACAGGGCAACGATACCTGTGCTATGGTGGCAGTGATGCCCCATGTATTATATCATTCTAATGAAGAAATGGCCTCGGTAAGATCTGGCTACCCCTAGGCAACCTAAGACAGGGGTTGGGCCAAACGCTGCCTTAAACTCCCGATGACGGGTAAGCCTAGTAGGAGTAAGCACAGACAACCTATGACAGGGGCCATGCTTAACACCCCCTACACAAAACAAAAAGGGGGATTTGCTGGGCGTTACAGGCTCTCTGAGAACGTGGCCTGTTGGAATTCTCTAAACCTGGCTCGAGTTTAGTGACCTGTTTTTTCACCAGTCACTTATGCAAGAGAATGATGTAGCAAGATTCACTTGAAAATGCCCCCTGCCTGGACACCACTTACCTGAATGTATTTCATTGGCCCAAAGCCAGCATCCCACTCTGTACATCACTATCCCCACCCCTACGTCCAGGTCCTGCTACAATAAAGTGAGATCCTGCTCGACTTCACTCCCTGCTGTGACTGTCTCCGGGAACTAGAGGCTGGGAATGGGTGAGCCACACACCTGTCCTTCCTCGATCTAGCCAGTCTTGCAGGTTCTAGACTGGTTAAGACCCCATCCCCCACACCCAACGGTTAAGACCCCATCCCCCACACCCACCAGTTAAGACCCCATCCCCCACAACCACAAGGCACAGATTAACCCCTGTACACTCATAGTAGGAGACTTCAATACACCACTGAGCCCTTTGGATAGGTCAATGGGACAAAGAATAAACAGAGACATCTGAAGTGAATGATAGGATACACCAATGGACATCACAGACCTCTACGGAATATTCCACCATAATACCAGAGAATACACGTTCTACTCAGAACCCCACGGAACATTCTCCAAAATCGACCACATACTGGGACACAGAAGAATCCTCCACAAATACAAAAAGATTGAAATAATTTTCATGCATTCTATCAGACCACAACACAATAAAGCTCACTATCAACACCAGGATAAGCCCTACTATCTACAAGAACACATGGAGACTAAGCAACACATTCCTGAATAATGAATGGGTCAAGGGAGAGAAAAAGAAAGAAATAAAAGCATTCCTGCAACTGAATGACAATGATAATACAAGAAAACAAAACCTATGGGATACCTTAAAAGCAGTCCTAAGAGGGAAGTTCATAGCCCTGGGTGCCTACATTAGAAAAACAGAAAGAGCACAAGTGAATGATCTAACACTGCAGCTAAAAGCACCTGAAAAACAACAACAGATGAACCCTAAATGCAACAGACAGGAAGAAATAACAAAAATCAGAGCAGAAATCAATGAAATAGAAACAAAGAAAACAATACAAAAAAATCAATGAATCCAAAATTGGTTCTGTGAAAGAATAAACAAGATAGACAGACCTCTAGCCCAGTTAATCAAAAGAAAGAAGGAACAACTCCAAATCAATATAAGCTGTGATAAAATGGGAAATATCACAACAGACAATGAAAATATCAAGAAAATAATATGGGAATACTTCAAAAACCTATACTCTACCAAGTTTGAAAGCCTAGAAGAAATGGATGAATATCTGAAATCCTGGGAATCACCAAAGCTCAACAAAGAAGAGATCAACAGCTTAAACAGAACCATAATACATGAAGAAATTGAAGCTGTAATAAGAAACCTCCCAACTAAAAAAAGCCCAGGCCCAGACAGTTTCACAACAGAATTCTATAAAACATTTCAAAAAGACTTACAACCATTATGAGTAATAATGAGTAACAATTTGAGTAAAATTGTTTAGATGGATACAATCAGAGGGAATTGTCCCAAATTACTTCTATGAAGCCAGTATCACTCTATTACCAAAATGAGGCAAAGATACAACCAAAAAGGAGAGCTACTGACTGAAACAGTGAACTTCTGCTCAAAACAGTCAACTTCCTCATGGAGAATATTGAGAAAGACTGAGAAAGAGATGAAAAGCATGTTTGGCAGAATGCACGAGCTCTGGTGGGGTGGGGGAATGGGCAGGAACACAGGTCTAGATTTGTTAAAAAAATAAAAAATTTATGTGAAAAAAAGGAGAGCTATAGACACATTAATGAACACAGATGCAAGAATTCTAAACAGGATACTTGCAAATCTCATACAGAACCACATCAAGAAGATCACCCATCATGGACCAAGTTGGATTCATACCAGAGATGCAGGGATGGTTCAACATATGAAAATCAATAAATATCATAAAGCACGAAAAATGACGAAAAGACAAAAACACACCATCATTCAAATTCGACAGAAAATAGCCTTGACAAATCTGGCATTCCTGTCATCGCTTAAAGTCCTAGAGGGAATTGGAATTGGAGGGAATCAATTCCTCAATGTAATCAAAGCCATACAGGAAACCCCAACAGCCATATCATCCTAAATGGGGAAACGCAGAAGCATTCCCCTTTTTAAAGGTAGGAACTCAGCAGGCTGCCCCCTATCACCACCTCTCAATCATAGTGCTTGAATACTTGCTAGGGCCAATAAGGGCAAAGAAAAGAAATGAAAGTACTAATTGGAAAGCGGAAGTCAAGCTATCCTTTTTTTTTTTTTTTTTATTTTTTTTTTACTTAAAGGATGCTAAAATTTTCACCAGGAAACTCCTAGAAACAATTGAGAGCTTCGGTAAAGTGGCGGGATAACAAAATTAACACTGAAAAATAAGTAGTCTTTTTCTTTACACCAACACGAAGCAACTGAAGAAGGACTAACAGGAGACCTTCCATCTCACAATAGCCTCAAAAAACAATAAATACCTAGGAACAACCTAACCAATAACATCCCAAAGATCTCTACAAACAAAAAATTTTAAACCCCTGAAGAAGGAATTGAAGACGACATCATAAGATGGAAGAAACTCCATGCTCATGGATTGGGCAAAATTAATTATACGTATACAAATGTCCATTCTCCCCCAAAGCTCTTGTATAGTTTTAATGCAATCCCAATCAAAATCCCCCAAGAGTTTTCATTTCACAGGCTTTGGAAAAAGGGTCCTTAATTTCATTTGGAATTAACAAAAGACCCCTCCGATAGGCAAAAAGCAACCCTAAGTGAAAGAGCAATACAGGGGGGAATCTCTTTACCAGACTTCAAAAACTATACTACATGCATAGTCCATAAAACATGTAAATACGGCAAAAACAACACAGACCTGTTGACCAATGAAACAAAACTGAAGATCCAAACTTGGCACACAATTCAACCATCCTCATATTTTGACAGGGAGTCCAAGAAAGACACAAAGGAGAAAAAGACAAGCATGTTTTGCAAGTGTGGTGTGGCAAAAGACTGGATCACCACTTGTAGAGAAATGAATTAAACCCCTACCTTCTTGCCCTGTATACTAAAATTCAACTCCAGATGGATAAAATACCTCAACGTGAAAACCCCAAACTCTGAAGGCGAACATGGAGGAAAAATTTGGCAGCAGCCTACAGTACATAGATGTAGGAAAAGAATTCCTAAAACAGTACAAAGCACTGCGCAAGAATAAAGGGTCGACAATTGACGAAAATGGGACCTTCATGTATCCCAAAAGCTTCTGTAAGCAGACAAAAGAAACAATCAAGGACAAGTGAAGAGAAATCCCACAAGTGGGAGGAAACCTTCACTCAAGAAACATCTGAACAAAGCATTATTTCCAGGAAATATATAGATTCCTCAAAAAACAAAGAAGAAAGAAAACAAATACTCACTCATAGAGGGAATAAAGAGCTCAACAAAGGAACTTCACAAGGAGGATTAGAGATGGCTGAGAAACTCTAAGAAGTAGTTCAACTCAGCATTAGTCATTAAGAATGCAAATCAAACCACTTTAAGATAATCTCTTACTCCAATAAGGTTTGGCTAGGATCAAGAAAACAAAATGATACCAAGTGCTGGACGGAGTGTGTGGGAAAGGGAACACTCAGCCACTGCTGTTTGGAATGTAAACTCGTACAGCACTATGGAAAGCAAGTGTGGAGAAACCAAAAGACTGGAACGAATTGCCACCGTAACCCAGCCATACCACTTCCTGAAGGTATATACCCACAAGTCTAATCTTACCACAGAGATACACACACAACCATATGTATTGCAGCGTCTCTCTTCTCATTAGCCCAAGGAGCGGAACCAACCCAAATGCCCCTCAACTGATGATGGATAGAGAATTGTTGCATCACACAATGGTTCTATGCAGCAGTAAAGAAAATGATCACAGAGATTTGGACGGAAAATGGCTGGAGCTATATGATATCATGTTAGTGGAAGTAAACACAGTCCCAGAAAAACAAAAACCACAAAATGGTATCCCCCCTCATCTGTGGATGCTAGCACCAATTACCTAGTAGTAAGTATTCTTTGCAGAGTATTCCTTGAAGCTTTGTGTCCAAGAGTATTGGAAGTGGTGCATAATGGAAAGAATCAACAACAGAAAAAGACTGTGTCCAAAACTCTTGAAAAGTGAACTTCTGCAGAAAAGTCAAATTCTATATCGGAATTTTTGAAAAAAGAACGAGGAAAAAGTGAGAAAACATGCGTTGCAGAAATGCATTGAGTCTGTGGGTGGGGGGAGGAGGGGGACAATGCAGATGATGTAAGATAACAAAAAAAATTATTATATACATATATATATTACATATATACATAGTATAATAAAAATAACAATCCAGGGTGCTGGAGAATGTCTCATGGTTAGAGCACTGAATGGTCTTGCAAGAACCCCGTTTCATTCCCAGCACCCACATGGCGGGCTAGAAACCAATCTTTAACTCTAGTCCAGCGGGAATCCGCACGCCCTCTTCGACCTCTGGTGGCATTCACAACATGGGGTGCAGCAACAGCATAGGCAGATCAGTACCCCCCCAATACCACTAAATAAAATAAAAAAGTAAAAGAAAAAAAGTTGTGATGTTTTTTTTTTTTTGCATCCCAACCTTAAAAAAAAAAAAAAAAGAATGATCCAATGTAAAACTTATCATCAAACCATTACTGCTACTCCTAACTGAAGAATCCTATAATGAAGACTCCTTAGATGTAAACAGAGGGCATAGATCCTTAAGGACCATTATAAAAACATATTTTAAAAAATGGAAAAAATTAAAGAACATATATACAATGAATGAAATATCTAATACATGAAGAAAGGGGAAAATTAAAAGAGAGACAATTAAAACTGCAAAATGTAAATTAAAAGACAATAGAACACATCTGAGAAATTCAGTTGAAATGAAAAAAAAAAAAAAGGAGTAACAACACTCCACAAACCACTTAGAAAGGTGGGAGAAATCTCAGTAATAGAATGGATTGAAGTTAAATATAGAATATCAAGATTAGAAAGCAATATGGAAGAACTGGATTGATCAAATAAAGATTATGAAAAATTTAAAAAAAAAACAAAAATGGAATAACTGGGAACTGTGGGACACTGTGAAAAGGTCAAACTTACAAATCATAGGAATAGAAGAGAAAAAAGATTCACAGGATAACGGTATTGCTCAGATGTTTAACAGAATTGTTGAGGAAAATTTTCCCAAATTAAAGAAAGAGATACTTATAAAAATACAAGAAGTATCTATTTTTAGCTTTTTCATTTCTCAGCTGTCTTTTTTTTTCTCGTTTGATTTTTTACAGCATTGGAGAATGGGTTCTATAAAGACTGCCTGTTAATATGAACAGCAATGCACTTGTAATTCATGGAAATAAATGTACATCTTTATCTCCAAAAAAGAAAAAAAAAATACAAGAAGTATATAGAACACCATGTACACAGGACCAGGAAAGAAACTCCCCACATCATATCATAGTAAAAACACTAGATGTTCAAAGCAAAAAAGGATACTGAGGATGCAAAAGAAAAACAACTCACTTATACAGGAAAACCTTTCAGAATTACCCCTGATTTTTCATTGCAAACAATGAAAGCCAGAAGAGCTTAATCTAAAGTATTCCCTGTTCTAAATGACTTCAGATGTCAACCCAGAATTATTTATCCAGCAAAAATGTCTATTATAATTGAAGGAGAAAGGAAAATCTTCCATGACATAAATAAACTGAAAGATTTCTTGTCTAGAAAGCCATCCCTTCAGAGAATATTTGAAGCAATGCAAAGAGTGGAGAAACAGAGAATAAATGAAACAGAAAATAAATGAAACTACTTATTAGGGAAATAAAAACCTAGAGCAAGAATGCACCAGAAACGAAAAGGATCGGAAGTAATATAAATCTCTCAATAATAACTTTAAATATCAATGGACTGAATTCTCCAATTAAGCGACACAGATTGGCAGAATGGATTAAGAAACAAAACCCATTTTTTGTTGTCTGCAAGAAACTCATCTCATCTTTAAAGATAAGCATTATCTCAAGGTGAAAGGATGGAAAGAAATTATACAAACAAATGGCACTAAGAAACAAGCAGGAGTCTCTATTCTAATATCAGATAAAATAGACTTCAAAATAAAACTAACTAGAAGAGAGGAAGAGGGTCATTTCATTCTTATCAAAGAAAAAAAATTAACCAAGAAGATATCATAATCATTAATTTATACGCAACAAACTTAGGCCTACCAAACTTCATAAAACACAATTTTACAGGACTTTAAAGCACAGATTGACTCTAGCACACTAGTAGTAGGGAACTTCAATACCCCACTGTGTCCATTAGACACTGTGTGAAGAATCAACAGACATCTGAACTGAATAATATGATACACCAAATGGACCTAACAGACATCTACCAACTATTCCACCCAAACACCAAAGAATATACTTTCTATTCAGTACCCCATGGAACCTTCTCCAAAATTGACCACATACTGGGACCTAGAACAAATCTCAACAAATACAAAAAACTTGAAATAATTCCATGCATTCTATCAGACCATAATGCAATAAAGTTTAATATCAACATCAAAAGAAGCCTTACTGTGGTGGTTTCAATGAAAATGTCCCCCATATGCTTCAAGTATTCAAATATTTTGTCCCCAGTTGGTGGTGCTGTTTTGGGAGATCTTAGAAGGTATGGCCATGCTGGAAGAAGTACGTCACTGGGGGTAGGCTTAGAGAGTTTAATAAGCCTTGCTAGTCTCCAGTGGATCTCTTTTGGCTTCCTGTGCTCATTGGAAGATATGAACCTCAACTTTCTGCTCTAGCTCCTGCCACCATGCCTCCTGCCACAATGGACTCTAATACCCTGGAACCATCAATCATAAGCTCAAATAAACTCTTCCTTTTATAAGTTCCTTTGGTCATGGTGGTTTTAACACAGCAACAGAAAAGTGACTAATATAGCTTTTGGTACCAGAGAGTGGGCTGTTAGCTATGAAGAACCTGACCATGTGGGTGTTTGGAGAAATGTGGAAGACTTTGGAACTTTGGGCTTGAAAAGCTATTGACTGCTGTAAGCAGAGCTTAAAGGGCCATTCTAGTAGAAGCCCAGAAGAAAGCAGTGCTGCTGAGAAAAATGTATTTCCAGAGGAAAATAAAGACTTAAGCAGCAACTGGGATATTTTGTCAAAGAATCTGGCTAGAGTTTGCCCACAGCCCAAATGCTTGCCTGAGGCTAAATTGAAAAGCAATTTCTTTGGCAGAGGATATTTCAAGACAGCCTAACATAGAAATGTTNCAAACTTAGGCCTACCAAACTTCATAAAACACAATTTTACAGGACTTTAAAGCACAGATTGACTCTAGCACACTAGTAGTAGGGAACTTCAATACCCCACTGTGTCCATTAGACACTGTGTGAAGAATCAACAGACATCTGAACTGAATAATATGATACACCAAATGGACCTAACAGACATCTACCAACTATTCCACCCAAACACCAAAGAATATACTTTCTATTCAGTACCCCATGGAACCTTCTCCAAAATTGACCACATACTGGGACCTAGAACAAATCTCAACAAATACAAAAAACTTGAAATAATTCCATGCATTCTATCAGACCATAATGCAATAAAGTTTAATATCAACATCAAAAGAAGCCTTACTGTGGTGGTTTCAATGAAAATGTCCCCCATATGCTTCAAGTATTCAAATATTTTGTCCCCAGTTGGTGGTGCTGTTTTGGGAGATCTTAGAAGGTATGGCCATGCTGGAAGAAGTACGTCACTGGGGGTAGGCTTAGAGAGTTTAATAAGCCTTGCTAGTCTCCAGTGGATCTCTTTTGGCTTCCTGTGCTCATTGGAAGATATGAACCTCAACTTTCTGCTCTAGCTCCTGCCACCATGCCTCCTGCCACAATGGACTCTAATACCCTGGAACCATCAATCATAAGCTCAAATAAACTCTTCCTTTTATAAGTTCCTTTGGTCATGGTGGTTTTAACACAGCAACAGAAAAGTGACTAATATAGCTTTTGGTACCAGAGAGTGGGCTGTTAGCTATGAAGAACCTGACCATGTGGGTGTTTGGAGAAATGTGGAAGACTTTGGAACTTTGGGCTTGAAAAGCTATTGACTGCTGTAAGCAGAGCTTAAAGGGCCATTCTAGTAGAAGCCCAGAAGAAAGCAGTGCTGCTGAGAAAAATGTATTTCCAGAGGAAAATAAAGACTTAAGCAGCAACTGGGATATTTTGTCAAAGAATCTGGCTAGAGTTTGCCCACAGCCCAAATGCTTGCCTGAGGCTAAATTGAAAAGCAATTTCTTTGGCAGAGGATATTTCAAGACAGCCTAACATAGAAATGTTGGCGTGGCTATTAATGGTGAATATTATACAGATCTATAGTAAAAAAGAGCAAATAGGGCAGAAAGAAATGCAGAATGTACAGTTTGGATTGGAAAAGTGCACTAGGGAGATTAATGTTGGAGCCAAGGCTTGTGAAGGCAAGGATCCCTTTGATAAGATTAAAGTCTTTAAGGAGTGGCCTAGATATTTGCAAGTAAACAATGGAAAGAGTGAGATTAAAGTGATTAAGGAGAGGCCTAGAGATTTACAAGTTAACAATAGAAACAGGATCTTCAGGGCAAGACCACACCTAGCTAAGCCTCCAACTTTTGAAAGGAAAATACTGAAAGGGCAGAGAAAAGTTGTAAATATGGTTGAAGTAGGCCAAGGTCCATCCCAAGCTTACAGCCAAACTCGGCAGTTTCATTCTTGCAGTGCTGGCTTTAGAGGCATGAAGGATGCAAGAGTGAAGGGGTCATCAGTTCTTGCTCAATGGTTTCAAAGAGTCACTGAGGCCAGGCAGAGTGCAACAGGGATGTCCCTGCATAAAGAAGGACCTAATAGACCATTGCATGAAGCTGTGAAGGTGAAGCCTGGTTGGCAGCAGAGACCTCAAGAAGACATTTGAGATGTCAGAGCTGTGAGATATTTGCCAAGGAGAGCTGCATAAAGGGAGTGGTACCAGCCTAAGGAAGAGATGTATGTTGCACACAAAGCTAGAAGAGTTGAGACATCTAAGCCCTTTGGAAGTAAAGTCCCAGAAGTCACACATGGAGCTACTGGATTTGGTGTTTGCCCTGCTGGTTTTTGGTCTTGTTTTGGTCCAGTATTTCCCCACTATGCCTCTATTCCTCCCTTTTGGAATGGGAATGTGTATTCAGTTCCACTGTATGTTGGGAGTATGTAATTTGTCTTTTGGTTTTACAGGAGCTTACAATTAAAAGATTGGCCTGTGTCTCAGAAGAGATTTTGGACTATAGACTTTTGAATAGAATTGAGACTGGTAAAGACTATGGGGACTTTTAAGGTTGGAGCAAATGCATTTTGTATTTTATATGGTCATGAGTCTATGGGGGCCAGGGAGTGGAATGTGGTGGTTTGAATGAAGATAGGCTTCAAGTATTCAGATATTTTGTCCCCAGATGGTGGTGCTGTTATTGGAGGTCTCAGAAGGTGTGGCCATGCTAGAGGAAGTACATCACTGGGGGTGGGCTTAGAGAGTTTAACAAGCCTTGCTAGTCTCCAGTGGCTCTCTCTCAGCTTCCTGTGCTCTTTGGAAGATGTGAACCTCAACTTTCCACTCCAGCTCCTGCCACCATGCCTCCTACCACAATGGACTCTAATTCCCTGGAACCATCAATAGTAAGCTCAAACTCTTCCTTTTATATGTTACTTTGGTCATGGTGGTTTTATCACAGCAACCAAAAAGTGACTAATACACCTACTAAATACAGGAACTCATGGAGGCAGGCAGTTGTCTGTGAGTTCAAAGCCAGTCTTGTCTATGATTTCCAGGCCAGCTGGGGCTACAGTGAGACCCTGTCTCAAAAACACCAAAAAAAAAAAAAAACCACAAACACAACAAAAACAGAAAGAGCACAAATAAATGACTTAATGTTACACTCAAAATTCTTGAAAAGCAACAACAAATTGTGGTAGCCCATATGCTGAGAAATACACAGCGCACCTGTACAGAGCTTGTCCCTCATCAACCTAACCTGCCCTAAGCAGGTGACCATACGAGCAGCTAAGTTGCAGAGCTGGGCCAATCACAAGGTGACACGATGACTACACTAAGAGGAAAGCAGAATGTGAACAGTACATGAACCCTAACCTTGCCCCCAATAAATGAATCTCTGGCAGCTCACCTTCTGCCTGCATTCACCCGACTCCCAGGGTCTGAGTCTTGACTCTGCACCTCTCACCCCCTTTCGTTCATGGCTGGACCATGAAATTCCCCAGCAGGCCCAAGGAATTGGCAACATCTGGCACCCAATGTGGCTTTTCAATCTCCTGGGGCTGGCGAGGCACCCCCTTCCTTGATCAGTGAGTAGCCCCCCTTTCATGTTTGTTGTTCTTTTAGCCATGCTGGGGTGAGTGCCCCCCTTCTTCTCTCTACTTTTGTTTTCTGTGTGTTTGCACTTGGCTAAGGTTGTACATTCCTGCATCGCTGCTTTGTTTGTTCATCCCTCTAACATCTAGTCTCCCTTCCCATTTCCTGCCCTCATGGGGAATATTCCTCCCCATGTTTGGGAGCCACAGATGGCTGCCCTTGAGGCTCTCCTCCAGACACGTGGTCTTAAAGTGAAATCCCCAGACTTGGATTAATTTCAGGAGAACGCTGTATGCATTGCCCCTTGGATGGCTCCTGAAAACATTTGGGACCTGTCCAACTGGATGAGGGTCCTTTACCTTTCCCGGAAGCATGAGGTTTCATCTGGCGTCCTCCCCTCTGCTCCATTTGTCCTGATCCTCCTCGCCATTATTGCTAGCCTTAAAGTCTCCTCAGCTGAGGAGATCCTTCATGAGCATAACTCTGCCTGCCACAATAATACTGAGGAAAAGTTGGCCCTGCCTTGTGTCCCTGACTTTGAAGGCCATGAGGAGACTGAGCCCCTGACCTTCTGCCTCCTCAATGGCCCCCTCATCCCCATCCGAACACCCTGCTAAGGCCCATCGTTCTCCACTGCTGCCTATCTATCCCTGAAGAGAGATCAGTAGGGCTCCCTCTTCTGCCCTTTCTGCTCCCAAACTTCCACATTCTAACAATCACTTTCTGCATACCAACCCCACCCTGCATGCCTTCCCCATCAACATAGACCCTAATGCTGCCATTAATCTCTAAACACATTATGACTGGTATACTCTACTTAAAGCCTGCCTTGATCCACCTGCCTTCCTTCAATGGAGGGCTGCATATGATGACAGGGCTGAAGGCCAGGCCTGTACTAATATTCAATATCAACTTCCTCTTACTTTAGACATGCTTACTGGCCATGGCAACTTCACTGATCCTGTGAGTCAGTCTCTTATTGGAATCCCACGATACTTTGATCAGGTTACAGATATAGCCCTTCAAAGTCTTAAATCTTATACCCCCCCAAAACCTGACTCCTACTTTTGCAACCTAGTACGACATGCTGGGGAGCATTTCTCAGACTTCCCTCACCAGAGTCACTGTAGCAGTAGACCTCCCTGGCCCAGCATGTGATGCCCTGATTAAGGAACTTGCCTGGGAGGGTATGAACTCTCAGTGCCGTAACGCCATCGCCCTGGGTGCACAATGAAGATCTCCATAAATGGATCATTGCCACTTGTGGCGACAGCCCCCTTTGAGGCCTTGACTGCCTCTATTCAGGCCTTATCCCTCTGCCAGGGCTCCTCCAACCTGCCCACGTGATGGAATTGTGGCAAACAGGGCCATTTATGCCACTCCTGCCCTGGTCCCGCAACTAGGCAGAAGATTCTTTGTCCCAAATGTAAAAAAAGGTTTTCACTGGGCTAAGGACTGCAGATCCACACCCTCTGGTCCTTTAAACTCCTTTCAGGGCACCCCTCAGGCCTGCAAGTAAGAGGGACCCCTCCTCAAGTCCTCTGGACTATACCCATTTATGGCCACCCCCCCAAGATGTCCATTAAATTGGACGGCTTCCCCATTAAAGGGATTGTGGACACTGGAGCAGATGTCACCATTATCACCTCCAATGACACTGCCCCCTTCTCCACTTGGAGGTTTACACCTGGGCCCCCCATTAAAAGGGTTGGTGGGCAGCAACCCACTAAACAAACTGCCAGTAGGGTGGTGTGGGAAGATTCCGGGACCATCAAGCCCCTCATTGCCGACATTCCCAGCACCCTCTGGGGAAGGGATATCTTATTCAGTATGGGTGCCGTCCTTACCACAGATGATAGAGCCCTATTGGAGGATGTCATAAGCAAGAATAGGAGTGGGTTCTCAGGCAGGGACAATCCCTTTACTAACCAGGCCCTTCACCCCCAATTCTAAGGGTCACTGCTCCCCTAACTCCCTGTCTTGAATGGGACACTAATGACTCTTTCTGGGTAGAGCAGTGGCCTATATTTGAACAAAAACTCACTGTCTTCAAGTCCTTGATTGCTGAAAAACCTGCCTTAGGACACATTGAACCATCCCATCTGGCAGGATGGCCCCTTGTTCTGGCTCCACCCCTCATGCAGTGATAGCCACAAAATCACTCCTTACATTGAAGTCCTCCTCCTCCTCGCATTTAAAGGCAGATCCGACTGCAACCACATTTACAATCTTAAACCCAGCAAGACTGTTCTGCCCCTCTCTGTTGTCAAACTTAACTCCTTCTGGAGGGATTGTGCCTTGTTTCAGACATTGATGTGGGGCTAACCTGGGACACTTGACAACCACTACCCATGTGACAAACTTTTGGAGACCTTCCCCTCTATGTGTGTTGACTTTCACTGTCACTCATTCTCTAAATCCCAGCCCATTCCTAATGCACCCATTGCCTTCACCGATGCTAACAAGACCAACTCTGGCTTCATCCTTTACAATGATGATGCCCCCCTTGTCTTGTTCCAACCCAAATCTGGGTCTGTCCAATTAGGTGAGCTCCTAGCTATAGCCCAAGTGTTCTCCCATGTCCAGAGTGCCCCTTTGAATGTCTTCTCAGATAGCCAATATGCTGTTCAGACCCTCTGAACTCTGCCTTTCACCTCTGTGAGTGCTTCTAACTCCCCCTTAGGTGTCACCTTACTATCAAGGACCTTCTGGAACATGGCACATACCCCCGGTTCATTGAATATGTTTGCTCCCACACAGGCCTAAAGGGCATTATAGCTGAGGGTAATTTGAGTGTTGATTCCCTCATCATTGTCCCGCGCGCTGTAGTCTCGCCGGCAAGAACTTCACGCGGACAACAGGATTTTTTTGCAGCAGTATTTATTGTGTACACAGCTCTCTTGTGAGAAGGACCCCGAAATGGGGAAAAGACCCTGCTTAAATACCAGTCTAGAGGGTTCGTGTATGTTCTGGATAGGTGCACTGTCCCATGCCTCATTTGCATGTTAAAAGTGGGAGCTTAGAGACTAGTAGTCATGCGCAGTTTCTCCAATGCAAAGGCAACGGCGGGAAACGGCTTGTAGTGACTCAGGAAGTCGGCGCCATCTTTTAATGGTTGTTCGTTCGAGCGAGCTCAAGCGACACTTACCGTCCAGGATACCAACATCATGACCAGCTCTTTCCATCTTGACTGAGGGCTTTGGGCCCTCCACACACGTTCTCTCACCACCCCCCTACTATCTACTGCCTCTACCCTGATCTGTCCCTTCTACATGTAAATCATCTCTCTCACTCGTGCTCCTCCTGTGCCCCTCTGTCCCCATTGGGACCCCTCCAGCATCAGGGGGTGAATCCCCGTGGCCTCACCCCTACTCCCTGTGGAAATGGATGTCACCCATGTCTCCTCCTTTGGAAAACTGCAATATGTTCATGTGACTGTGGACACATTTTTCTAAGCTTATGTATGTGGTCGCCCTCTCTGGCAAGAAGGAGACCGCCTCCCACACCATCAAGGCTCTGAAAATGGCCATGCTTCTCATGGGGGTCCCCTGGGAATTAAAAATGGACAATGGCCTGGCCTACACATCTGCCCTTGTGTGGACCCAGACTCTGGAGCTTCCTGATGGTATTGGTTTGTATCTCCCCTCTCCTTACTCCCACTTATGCTCATGACCTTTGGGATTTCCATTGCCACCTATACTCTTACCTGTCTCCCAGGATGCTCCTGCTTTCCCAACTCTTTACTCCTCCAGCCTATCCATTGGCTTACCTCTGGTGACCCCCGTGGTCTCTTTATTAACATTACTGGTACCTCTTACAATTTCTCCAATACCCTCTGCATTACTCACTCACCTGTGGGCCACCCCCATTATATCTCCCTTCACTCCATACCTCGGGGGATTTCAAGGGCAATCACTCCCAGGGCAGAGTTAGAGGCCGTTCTAAATTCCTTACCCCACACATTAGCTCCACTTCTGCCAATGGCACTGAATGCTCAGCCAAGCTTTCTATTCCCCGATGCCAGCCCATTCCCTATTACTCCTCAAAGATTGCCCTTCCAGTGGAATGGCTTTACTGCCTAGGCCACTCCCGAACTTACCCTGTAGGCAACACTTCCAACTTATGGATATGGTTTCAAGCCCCCTGGGGCAACTCCAACTTTAGTACTTCGAACTACAACAAACGTGGCCCCACCCAATATCTCCTTAACCCACTCTTTGGCAAATGGTCCCTTTGTGGTCCTGCTGCCTGTTCTGATATCCGCTCATTACTCTTTCTTAATGCCACCACTTATTTCAATAGTACCTACACTTCTAACTCTTCCTTAAAGAGCTCTTCCAAAGTCACTCAGACTAAATCCTACTCCTTTGCCCCTACGCCTGTCTGTGTTAAACCTCCCTTCTATTTCCTCTTGACTAATCTCTCCTCACCTACAACTCCAGCTTAGTTAACTGCTTGGACATCTCCCCCTGCCTCTTATCCAACTGCTGGTCCTCTTCCCAAGGCATCCTAGCATTTTTGCTCCAAAACCCCTCTGCCCTTTGGGTCCCTGTAACTAATGCCACCCACTTCCATAGAGTGGAACTCAGGCGCCCCATGCAGTTGCGCAGAGACTTTGGCCTTACTGCCTTCAGCAGCAGCACCATTCTCATCACTCTGGCCATGGCTGCTGCTGCCTCCACCTCTCTCACTCAGAGTGTTATGATGGCCACCACCCTAAGCTCCATTGTGGACCAATCAGCTTTGGCCCTCCAAACTTAAAACCTCATCAACTCCCATTTTCTTTTTTTAATTTTATTTATTTATTTTTGTATGTGTATGAATGGACTGTCTGCATGCAGTTTTTTGCACCTGTGTTGTGCAACACCACAGAGGTCAGAAGAGGGTGTCAGATTCCACTGGAACTGAAGTTAAAGATGGTTCTCAGTCACCATGTGGGTGCTAGGGATTGAAACCAGGTCCTCTGCAAGAGCAGTAGGCACTCTTAACCACTGGGCCATCTCTCCAGCCTCTCAACTCCCATTTTCACACTACCATCCTCAATTTACAACATCAGATTGATCTTGTGGGTGAGGAAATCCAAACACTACACTCTATGGTTCCGATGTCCTGCAACCCTAGGTTCTCCTCCTTTTGCCTGACCCCTTTTCCAGTCACCAATATCTCTCAGCATTGTCAGGAGCTTGCTGACTACATTAGGGGCCCTTGGTCTCAACAGTTCATGAATTACTCCCTGACTCTGGGTTCTCAAATTGTGTCCCTTAACTCTACCCACCCCGAGGTCATAGCCTTCCATACTAGCTTTGTTTCTCAGGTGTGGTCTAAGCTATAGTCCACTTTTGATCCTGCTATATTGGTCACCTGGTGCATCCTCTGCCTCCTGGCCTTTCTCTGCCCTTTTTCTCTTCAGGTGTCTGTTTCACTTTGCCTGCAGCCAATGCCAAGTCAAAAAAATAATGGCCCAGGTCCTCTCAGCAATGGTTAATAGGGACTCTGCATGCACCCCTCCCGATGAGGTGATTCGTGTCTGGCTCTCATCCATCCACAATTCATGGGAATGAGCTTGTCTCTCCCCTCCACGGTACTGCTCCTGGCCTCTTCCCTTGGTTGCTGGTTAGTCAATGATGGGTAAGACTGCAAAACCAGGGCAACCTAAGGCAGGCACCATCAAAAATGCCAGAATGCCAGAGGTGGGGCCAACAAGGTTCGGGCATAGCACTTGAACTCCCACTTGGACCACTCCTCATGCAAAATTAAATACAAAGGGTGGAAATGCAATGGCCTGTATGCTGAGAATTATGCAGTGCACCTGTGCAGAGCTTGTCCCTCATCAACCTAATCTGCCCTAGGCAGCAACCACACAAGTAGCTGAGTTGCAGACCTGGGCCAATCACAAGGTGACATGATGACTGCAGTAAGAGGAGAGCAGAATTCAAACAGTACATAAACCCTAAACTTGCCCCCCAATAAATAAGTCTGCAGCAGCTCGCCTTCTGCCTGCATTCCCCTGATTCCCAGGGTCTGTGTCTTGACTCTGTGCCTTGACTCTGTGCCCCTCACCCCCTTTTGTTCATGGTCAGGCCATGAAATTCCCCGGCAGGCCCGGGGTATTGACAACAGCAAATGACTCCCAAACCTAAAAGACAAGAAGAATTAACAAAAATCAGAGCAGAGATTAATGAAATAGAAACAAACAAATAACAAAACAATACAAAGAATCAATGAATCTAAGAGCTGGTTCTTTGAAAGGATAAACAAGGTAGACAGACCCTTAGCCCAGCTCCAAATTAATAAAATTAACTCCAAATTAATAAAATTAACTCCAAATTAATAAAATTAGAGATGAAAGGGGAAACATTACAACAGATAATAAAAAGATCCAGAACATTATACGGGAATACTTTAAGAATCTATACTCTTCTAAATTTGTTAACCTAAATGAAATGGATGAATATCGGAAGTCATGGGACATGCCAAAGCTCAAGCAAGAGGTCAACTGTTTAAACAGACCCATAACATATGAGGAAATTGAATCAGTAATACAAAACCTCCCAACAAAAAAAAAAAAACTAGGGTCCCAGGATGGATATGAAGTATAGCAGAATTTTCCATTGGACACAGGAAAAAGGACCCACAACCCTATCATTACTTAAGCTAATTTTCCGGGCGTGTGTGGCACCTGTCTTTAATCCTGCACTTGGGAGGCAGAGGCAGAGGCATGGCAGATCTTTGTGGAGTTTCAAGGCCAGCTGTCTACAAAGTGGAGTTCCAGACCATGTGTGCCACAGGGAAACCCTAGTCTGAAAACAAAAAAAAAAAAAAAAAAAGGATAGAAAAGCTGGGTGTGGTAGCACACGCGTTTAATCCTAGCACGTCCACAGGCAAGATGGTGGTGGATCTCTGTGAGTTCAAAACTTCAAAGCCATTCTGGTCTAACATAGCGAGCTCTCAGGCCAGCCTGGAGAGCGTAACAGGGAGTGCACTTGTCTCAAAAAAGGCATTACACCATTAAGATTTCCATGTTATAAATTTGCAAGATGGATGCTTTGATCAAGAAAACAAGTGACATTAATTGTTGGAGAGGTTATGGAGAACGGGGAGGACACTTATCATTTGTTACGTGGGACTGCAAACTCTTCATGCCGCGCCCTTATGGAAAGCATAGGTCCGAACATCTTAAAAGACACAAATTATACCTACCATGTGAACCAATTATACCAGTCTTGGGTATATATAAAGTGGTCCGTCAATAGATGGATTCCTTATAGGGGAGATATGTGCATGGCATGTTTATGGCTGCTCTGTTTCACGAATAGCAAGCAGCTGGAAGCAACGACGTGTCCCTCAACTGTATGAGGTGGGATAATGAGAGGATGTGGTATATTGATTAGTAGCATTGAAGTTGTCTATGCAGTGGTGAAAAAGGATGACTTCATGAATTTTGTATGGACATCTGGTATGTGAACGTGGAGGGCCATTATGCCTGAGTGAAGGTACAGGCAAGCTCACTAAAATATAACTGAACATATCGTGCTTATCCCTTTTTGTGGTTTTCTAACACCAATCTCTATATTGAATAAACTGAGTAAGTCCAATAAAGATAACATCAAAGATATTGTTATTACCAATAAATATTAATCTTGTAAATAGTATATATATTATAGTTTTTCACTTAAGGAAGACATAAGGAAAGGATGGGAACATATTGATGAATGTAACTTGGCAGACAAGTTAGTGCCATTTGTATCATAGAGGACTGACGATAGAAAAGTCTATAAGCTTAAAAAAATAACTGGATGGGATCTCCTCATAAGAACTCACGGCTGTAAGCCAACGGTAGGAACTTGGATGCGTTCAGGGGCCATGTGGATTGTTTGGTTGGATTTCATTGTCTTTGCCTGGATTGGCTTAGTGGTGGCTGTGGGGGCAGAGTTGTCCTCCCAGATGGTATAAAAAGTTGGTTTGGGGCTGGAGAGTGGCCTAGCGGTTAAGAACACCGACCACTCTTGCATAGAGACCCGGTTCGATCCCCAGAACCCACATGCAGCCAAGAAACCATCTGAAACTCCAATTCCAGGAGAACTCCAGTTCCAGGGGAATCTGAGACCCTCTTCTGACTTCCACGGCATTGCACGACATGGGTGCACAAACCTGCATGCAGACAGTACATTCATACACATAAAGAAATTAAAAAAAATTTTAAATAAAAATAAAAGTTGGGTTTGTGTGAATCTTGAGATCAGGGATCTCCCAAGACCACCTAGAGCACAGGTACCAGGGCGCAGGCTAAACAGCAACCCCACACACACACACAGCCAACTGGAATTGCTGAGAGCAAGCAAAGCAAGCCTTCAATACAGTGAAGAGGCATTTGGGATTCATACTGGAATACAGGCAAAGAGAAATCCATATGCCAGGGATACAAAGAAGAGACAACATCGGAAAGGTGTAGGATAATTCCACACCAAGCTCTACCAATCCTGTGGAAGTTTCCTACAGTGGGGTCCCCCTGGGGATGGCCCAAGACACAGATATTAGAAGTACAATTGTGAACATACTTAAAGAAGTCAAAGAGTATAAACAGCAAATCAAAGAATTAAGAAAAGAGAATGAAAAACTCAAGAAGGGCTTAGAGAGAGAGAATGACAAACTCTGGAAGGAAGTAGAAACACTGAAAAGATCCCATGTTGAAAAAGATAAGGAAACCAACCAGCAAAGCAAAGAGCTACAGGAAGAGATTGAGAAGCTCCAAAAGGAAGTGGAACTATTAAAGAAATCAGAAGATGAAATGAAAAAGGAAACCAAACACTGCAGTTAAAAGCACTTGAGAGGCAACAAGAGATGAACCCTAAACCCAACAGACAGGAAGAAATAACAAAAATCAGAGCAGAAATCAATGAAATAGAAATAAGTAAAACAATACTAAAAATCGATGAATCCAAAAGTTGGTACTCTGAAAGAATAAACAAGATAGACAGACCTCTAGCCCACTTAACCAAAAGAAAGAACAACTCCAAATCAATACAATCCATGATGAAATGGGAAATATCACAACAGACAAGGAAAAGATCCAGAAAATGATATGGGAATACTTCAAAAACCTATACTCTACCAAGTTTGAAAACCTAGAAGAAATGGATGATTATCTGAAATCCTGGGAATCACCAAAGCTCAACCAAGAAGAGATCGACAGCTTAAACAGACCCATAATACAGGAAGAAATTGAAGATGTAATAAGAAACCTCCCAACTAAAAGAAGCCTAAGCCCAGATGGTTTCACAACAGAATTCTATAAAACATTTCAAAAAGACTTACAACCATTATTACTCAAATTGTTTAGGAGGATACAAACAGAGGGAATTCTCCCAGATTCCTTCTATGAAGCCAGCATCACTCTATTACCAAAACCAGGCAAAGATACAACCAAAAAGGAGAATTATAGACCCATCTCCCTAATGAACACAGATGCCAAAATCCTAAACAGGATACTGGCAAATCGCATACAGACTCACATCAAGAAG
>VZQC01004293.1:0-40074 GCA_009823505.1 Rhizomys pruinosus | reverse complement strand
CGGCACGGGGGAAGCAACTGAGGAACCCTGCAGGTAAAAAAAGCTCTGGGCCCAGAGTATTAAGGGAGCAGGGATATAAGATATAGAAAATAAAAACTAGAAGTAGAAAAATGAAAAAGTAAAAAGAAAAAGGGAGCCGGAAAATCAATAAAATGGGCTCAGAAATATCAATAAATCAGATGACTAGAGTCATAAAAGATTTTTTAAAGTCCAATGGGACTGCTATAAAAGGCAGTACAGCAAAAACTTATGTGGAAACCATGTTAAAGGTGAGTCCATGGTTTCTGGAAGAAGGTTTTTTAAACGTTCCTCACTGGGAACAACATAAAAAAGTCTTAGAGAGATAAGAAGATTTAGAGCCACTTCCTAAGGGAACATTTCCAATGTGGCAGTTAATTAGAGAATGCCTTGGCTCCTCTAAGCCTATGGTTAAGGCTCAAATCTCCCATGGGAAGGAAACATTGGAGGAAATAAGAGAGTGGGAATCCCAGAGAAATGGAGAGGAATCAGAGGGGGAAGAATTAAGTGGAGATGAGTTAGAACAAGATTTGGAAAAGGATCCTCTTCCAGTGAAGCCTCCGCCTCCACATCCCCCATGGGAAAGGATAAAACGAGACAGATGGAGGCCATGGAGAGAGCTTAAACAGGACAAAGGGAGGCCATTACCTTCCTTCTGGGATGTTGATGAGGTCGCCACCTGTATAAAGAGGCTATTTAAAGTTAGCAGTGACTCCGACAGGGAATGGGAATGGCCTGTCATAGAGGATTGGAATCAACAAAGATATCACCAGCCACTAGACTTTAAGTCCATTAAACAATGAAAAGAAGCTGTGGCCACATATGGTCCTCAGGCACCTTTCACTGTTAGCATGCTGGAAACTCTGGCTAGTATGATTTTATGCCCTGAAGATTGGAAAAGATTATGTAGAGCAGTCCTCTCTGGTGGTTCCTACTTGGTTTGGAAGACCACCTAGCAGGAGCTGTCTATGAAGACTGCCTGCAAAAACGCTGCGGCAGGAGCTCCGCAAAGAGATATAAATATGCTCACTGGTGAAGGTGATTATGCCACGCTAGCAGCCCAAATACAATATGATCCAGGAGTTTGTGCTCAAATTGCTGCGGCTGCTATGCAAACTTGGAGATCTTCTCAAGGAGTAGGTGATTTACAGAGACAACTGTCAAAAGTAATTCAGGGAGCAAATGAGCCTTATGCAGATTTTGTAGACAGACTAATCCAAACAGCAAGTAGAATATTTGGAGATGTAGACCAGGCAATGCCACTGATTAAGCAGTTGGCATATGAACAGGCAAATAAATGGTATAGAGAAGCCATTTGGCCCTGGAAGAATAGAGATCTCTCTGCCTACATTAAGGTCTGCAGAGATATTAATGATGCCACAGTGACAGGGGCTGTGATTGCTGCTGCAATATGTGGAGTTTCTCCACTAGGATCAGGAAGTAGAGCTAAGTCTAAGTGTTTCAATTGTGGACGACCTGGACATATGAGAAAAGATTGCCCTCAAAATAGAGGAAATTCTTTCCCTCAGTCACAATTGTGCCCCCCAGGCATATGTCCCAAATGCAAAAGAGGATGACATTGGGCCTATGAATGTAGATCAAAAACTGATTCGGAGGGACATCCTATTCTTACATTTTCAAAAAACGGGAAGATGGGCCCACTGCCTCGGGCCCCCCAAATGTATGGGGCAGCCATGGACTTGACTCCACCAATTTACCCAATACAGATGATCCCTTGTCACAATCCCTTCCTACCATTAACTCCCTCTGCTGAGGAACCCAAGGAAGCACAGGATTGGACCTCTGTGCCACCTCCAGACTCATATTAACACCAGATATGGGAGTACAGTTGATGGCTTCAGGGATTAGGGGCCACTACCTCCAGGAACTGTAGGTTTACTTCTTGGACATAGTTCAAAAATATTATCTGGCCTTTTTGTCCTCCCAGGGGTTATTGATTCAGACTACACAGGTGAAATTAAAATTATGGTTAATTCCCCAAAAGGCATATCTGTCATTAATCCTGGAGACCACATTGCACAATTAGTGTTACTGCCTAGTGCAGCACAACAAACTAAAGCAATTCCCCAATCCTGAGGATCTACAGGAAAAGGATCTATGATTTTTTGGTGTATGACTTGTAACAATAGGCCTATAAAGAAGCTTATTGTTCAAGGCATCCCAATTACTGGACTTTTAGATACTGGAGCAGATACTTCTGTTACTGCCCTCAAAGAATGGCCAAAGGGCTGGCCTATACAAACATCAACAGCCACTCTGAGGGGCCTGGGCTATTCCCAGTCTCCTGACAAAAGTGCCAAAATATTACAGTGGAAAGATGATGAATGTCATTCAGGCCTATTCCAACCTTATGTTCTCACTTCCCTGCCTGTGACCTTATGGGGACGAGATTTTTTTTTTTTAATTTTGTATCGCAACATTTTACTGAAAGTCTTAATCATTTCTAGGGGTTTTCTGGTGGAGTTTTTAGCATCCCTGAAGTAAACTATCATATCATCTGCAAAAAGGGATAGCTTGACTTCCAATTAGTACTCCTTTAATTTCCCTTTCTTGTCTTATTGCCCTAGCAAGTGTTTCAAGCACTATATTGAAGAGGAGTGGTGATAGTGAGCAGCCTTGCAATGTTCCTCCCTTTAAGGGAAATGCTTTTTTTTTACATAAATTTATTTTTATTTTTTTTAACAAATCTAGACCCGTGAGTGGGACGAGATATTTTAAGTCAAATAGGAGTCCATTTAACCACAGATGAGCCTACAGTTGCTGCAAAGTTAATGAAGCAACAGAGTTATATACATGGAAAAGGATTAGGAAAATGTCTTCAGGGAATAACAGAACCAATTATTCCTAAACAAAAAACTGATAGGCATGGGATAGGATATCCTTTTTCTTAGGGGCCACTGATCAAATACAACCACTAAAAATTACTTGGAAATCTGATGACCCTGTCTGGATCCCTCATTGGCCACTATCTCAGGAAAAGATCCCAGGCAGCTCATGAGTTGGTTAGTGAGCAATTAAAACAGGGACATATAGTGCCTTTAACTTCCCCATGGAATTCTCCTATATTTGTTATTAAGAAAAAGTCAGGAAAATGGCGTCTTCTCCAGGACTTGAGAAAGGTTAATGAAACAATGGTTCTTATGGGTCCCACACAGCCTGGACTCCCTAACCCTGCTGCAATTCCTAAGAATTTTCATATCATTGTTATATATATTAAAGATTGTGTTGGGTCCTGGCCCCCAGGAGATCTGCTGGCCAGCTTGTTGACCAAGCGCTTATCTTGCTGGAACATCTTGTTACCCTCCTTCCTTTTTTTTCTTTTTTTAATTTTATTTATTTCTGTATGTGTATGAATGTACTGTCTGCATGCAAGTTTGTGCACCTGTGTCATGCAATGCTGTGGAGGTCAGAAGAGGGTGTCAGATTCCCCTGGAACTGGAGTTCTCCTGGAATTGGAGTTTCAGACAGTTCTCGGCTGCCATGTGGGTGCTGGGGATCGAACCCAGGTCCTCTGCAAGAGCAGTCAGTGCTCTTAACCACTAGGCCATCTCTCCAGCCCCCGACCCTCCTTCCAAGAAGTTCTGACCCACCCACACCAGAGAACCACCTGTGCCTGGGGGCATGAACCTCTGATCTTGGTTTTTTTCACTTGTGCTGTAAGCCTGTATATAAGGCCCCCCATCTCTTCAATAAACTGGCATCTGGCATTCTCTCAGCACAGATGACCTGCTGTCTTGTCTCCCTTTAAATCCTCAGCCCCTAGCCTGACCCTTTGGGAAATGCAGTAGCGCAGGCGCTACAAGATTGTTTCTTTAGTATTTCATTATGTGCTGAGGATGCTCCTAGATTTGCTTTTTCAGTTCCTAGTATTAATTGCATGACTCCCAACCAGAGATTTCATTGGGTTGTTCTCCCACAAGGAATGGCTAACAGCCCTACTATGTGTCAGGTATTTATAGATTCTGCCTTGCAACCATTTAGACTCCAGTTTTCTCAAATATTGGTAATCCATTATATGGATGACATTCTTTTAGCCCATAAAGACAAGATATTATTACAAACAGACTTTACTACCCTTACTCAACAATTACAACATCATGGACTTCATATAGCCCCTGAAAAGGTACAAGAAACCTTACCTATAAAATATTTAGGATACACTATCATGGATACATTAATTAAGCCTCAAAAGGTCCATCTTAATACATCTCATCTAAAAAACCTTAAATGATTTCCAAAAATTACTGGGAGACATAAATTGGATACGACCTACTCTAAAACTTACAACGCATGATCTCAAGCCTTTATTTGATATTTTAAGAGGAAACCCCGATCCAACTTCCCCTAGGGAAATCACTCCAGAAGGAAAAAAGGCCTTAACTTTTGTAGAACAAGCTCTTGAAAAGGCTCATCGTATAAGAATTGATATTACAAAACCAATACAATTTATAATTCTGTTCTCTCCACATTCACCCACTGGAGCATTATGTCAAAATGGACCCTTAATGTGGATCCATAATCACTCTATTAATTATAAACATATCACTGACTATCCTGAGACAATAGTCCAAACTATTTTTACTGGCCTTACACAATGTTTAAGTGTTTTTGGTAAACATCCTGATGTTATAATTACTCCTTATACTACAACTCAACTCCAATGGTTATATAACAGTTCTTATAGTTGGGCCATCCTCAAATGCACTACTAATATTCCCATTGAGTGCCATCTTCCAAAGTCACTTCTACTTACATTTTTTTAGTCAACATCCCATAATCTTCCCTAGGGTTATATCACAGCATCCGCTTCATAATGCCTTGACTGTATTCACAGATGGCTCATCCAATGGAATTGCTACAGTTGTTACCCAAGGAGAGTCAAACACTTTTCACACTCCATATTCATCTGCACAACTAGTTGAATTAACTGCAGTAATTATAGTTCTTGAAACTTTTTCTACACAATCCCTCAATATTTTTACAGACAGCAAATACATTGTTCAGGCTGTTCCTCATTTAGAAACCGCAGGGACCATTTCCCCAATCACATCAGCTTATACCTTATTTTCACAAATTCAAAAATTATTATGGGCTAGAAAAGAAAAATTATTCATTGGACATATTAGAGCTCATACTGGATTACCAGGCCCATTAAGTTACGGTAACGCTATGGCTGACTTGGCTATGAAACCTGTTGTCCTACTTTCTATAGAAGAACAAGCAACAAATTTTCACAAATTATTTCATGTCAATTCAGCTACCTTAATAGCTAAATTTCATTTAACTAAAGAACAGGCTCAACACATAGTAAAGAATTGTCAATCCTCTAGATTTGTTAAAAAAATAAAAATAAATTTATGTAAAAAAAAAAAGAATTATCAATCCTGTAGCCTTTTACTACTGGTCCCTCATTATGGGGTCAATCCTAAAGGACTACAACCTAATCATCTATGACAAATGGATGTCACTCATGAGCCATCATTTGGCACTTTAAAATATATACATGTTTCAGTGGACACTTTTTCAGGATTCATTCATGCTTCCCCTCATTTGGGTGAAAAAATAAGGGATGTCATTGCTCATTATTTACAAACATTTGCCATACTTGGTGTTCCCAAAGTCATCAAGACAGATAATGGGCCTGCCTATTCTTCATCTGCTTTCTCCCGGTTTTGTCAAACTTTTGATATTACTCATAAAACAGGTATACCATATAATCCACAAGGACAAGCCACTGTGGAGCGCAGTCATCAAACTCTAAAAAATGTGCTCATAAAACAAAAAGGGGGAGATGTGTGTAAAACCCCTAGAGAGAGAGACTAAACCTTGCTTTATTTACTTTAATTTTTTAAATCTTGGACAGGAGGACCGCACTGCTAGTGAGCATCACTGGAATCCTTCAAGGACAGAAAAACCTTTAGTCATGTGGAAGGATGTGTTGCTTAATAAATGGAAAGGTCCAGATCCAGTATTGATCTGGGGCCGGGGAAGTGTTTGTGTTTTTCCTCAGGATGAAGAGGTGCCACGGTGGATTCCAGAATGGCTGATTAGACAGATAAGCCCTCCAACAGACAATCAAGATGTCAGAGATGACAACAACGTGGATCCTAGCTGCTAACCCATCTAAAAAATTTGTAAAACCCTTTGCTACTGAAAATTTGTTTTTAGCCATGTGTGTTTTACTTTCTGCTATTTCCTTTGGCCAAGCACTAAATGTAAATTATTGGGCTTATATTCCTAATCCTCCTATGTTAGAACCTATGTATTGGGGAGATATGGATTTACAAGTTTATACTTCTCCAAAGATTCTTTCCCCACCATGGAATGATTTTACCTCTTTAAACATTAATGATGGCACTAAATATAATTTTACTCATACCATGGAAAAGATTCCCATTTGTTTAGGCTCTGGTGAATTTTGCTTGCCTTTGGCATTGGTTATTGCCAGGAATAAATATAACCGGAAGCCGGACATGCTTACAGTGACTTTCTGCATGGTCTATAAATCAGACATGGGATAATGTTATTAGAGAAATGAAATTGACATTGCCAAATTGCCCTGATTTTACTTATATTGGATTAAAATATAAACCATTTATATGGTCTGAATGCTTAGGTAAATTTGTAAAAAATATATGGGCTCTTTGTTAAAACTTGTTCAGAATGGAATGCTATTACTCATGATTTGCTTAAAACAGTCAGAATGACCAAGGACACAAAACAGGAAGACACCATCTATGATAGGTAGCAATTAATGGCCTGGGGTGATGGTGGTATTGCAGACAATCAATTGGCCATTTTGACATCTCCTGCTGTGGTGCAGACTCATCTGTGGAAATTAGATGCAGCTATCAAGCCAATACACATGTTTAATGGAAGTTTTGCTGGGACTTCAGAGTCAGCTGCTATCTATGCTAACATTTAGAAAATTTAGTAGCACTGATATTACTAATTGTGTACCTTTGCCTTATGTAATTCTTATAGGAACTTTCAGTTTTTCATCTAATATTTCCTGTATTGAATGTAGCTATGAGAAACAGAATGCTTGGCAAACCAAGCGTAGCAGAAGGCATACCTCCTGCACTGTTTTTCTATATTTACCTACAGGATGTTCTCATGGGAGGTGTCTCTTGGGTAGGTTCTGGTGTTTGACATGCCCAGGAGCTAAGTACCTATCACTGATTTGAAACAATAGTAATCAACTATGGACTGGATTATACTGAAATTAGAAAAACCATGGACTATACTACAACTAAAACAATGGACTGGTCATTTATGCTCTTCTGGACTATAATGGGCTGAGCTGTAGTAGTGGCCAGTGCACGCAGGTTGCTCTTACAGTTTAGCCTTTTGCTCTAAACAATGAAGAAAATGACAAAAAATGACTCACTCAACTAGATGGCTGGTAGTCAAAGACGGGTAAGTCCACATCCTGGACTGATCAACCTAAGACAGGACCCTGACTCTTAGAGTCAGGACTCCAATGATGGGTAAGACAGTCCTGAGATGTAGAGACACCTAAGACAGGCATGGCCTATCTAAACACAGGCACGGTCTACCTTGAGTGCATGGTAGCCCCACGACTCACTCCCATGTGTAAAACAAAAAGGGGGAACTGTGGGAGACAAAGAATGCCTGAAGTGACAGGCTGAACAGAAATGGCGCTTGGTCAGTAGCCATGGCGTTTGGTCTGTGGCCAAAAGGCGCTGGATGAAGAACACAGTGTGCATGTCTCAGTAATTTTCAAGATGATATATGAGTGCCGTTTCTTATGCATCATGTTCTGTTCATGATACTTTGTTAAGCTCATGGGCAGGATGTGTTGCATGGGGAATTGTATCTACGAACACAAAGCTTCTTACATAAGGAACTGTATCCATAGACACGAAGCTGCTGATTGGCTCATTACTGGTATAAATATTCTTGGTCTCTAGGCTATTGTTGTTAATAGCATTAGTAATTGCATGCAATTGTTAGTAGCATTAGGAATTATAAAAGTTAAGAAGAAAATGGTATCATTAAAAGAAACTACAAAGAACAAGTAGACTGAGTGATTAATTCCTGGTCCGCCTCTGATGATTCGCGCCGCTGGACGGCGCAACTGTTGGCCCGTACAGAAGGAATATGGGAACCTTGCTGCAGCACTTTAGTTTCATCGGCACGGGGGAAGCAACTGAGGAACCCTGCAGGTAAAAAAAGCTCTGGGCCCAGAGTATTAAGGGAGCAGGGATATAAGATATAGAAAATAAAAACTAGAAGTAGAAAAATGAAAAAGTAAAAAGAAAAAGGGAGCCGGAAAATCAATAAAATGGGCTCAGAAATATCAATAAATCAGATGACTAGAGTCATAAAAGATTTTTTAAAGTCCAATGGGACTGCTATAAAAGGCAGTACAGCAAAAACTTATGTGGAAACCATGTTAAAGGTGAGTCCATGGTTTCTGGAAGAAGGTTTTTTAAACGTTCCTCACTGGGAACAACATAAAAAAGTCTTAGAGAGATAAGAAGATTTAGAGCCACTTCCTAAGGGAACATTTCCAATGTGGCAGTTAATTAGAGAATGCCTTGGCTCCTCTAAGCCTATGGTTAAGGCTCAAATCTCCCATGGGAAGGAAACATTGGAGGAAATAAGAGAGTGGGAATCCCAGAGAAATGGAGAGGAATCAGAGGGGGAAGAATTAAGTGGAGATGAGTTAGAACAAGATTTGGAAAAGGATCCTCTTCCAGTGAAGCCTCCGCCTCCACTTCCCCCATGGGAAAGGATAAAACGAGACAGATGGAGGCCATGGAGAGAGCTTAAACAGGACAAAGGGAGGCCATTACCTTCCTTCTGGGATGTTGATGAGGTCGCCACCTGTATAAAGAGGCTATTTAAGGTTAGCAGTGACTCCGACAGGGAATGGGAATGGCCTGTCATAGAGGATTGGAATCAACAAAGATATCACCAGCCACTAGACTTTAAGTCCATTAAACAATGAAAAGAAGCTGTGGCCACATATGGTCCTCAGGCACCTTTCACTGTTAGCATGCTGGAAACTCTGGCTAGTATGATTTTATGCCCTGAAGATTGGAAAAGATTATGTAGAGCAGTCCTCTCTGGTGGTTCCTACTTGGTTTGGAAGACCACCTAGCAGGAGCTGTCTATGAAGACTGCCTGCAAAAACGCTGCGGCAGGAGCTCCGCAAAGAGATATAAATATGCTCANTGGAGCTATAAGATATCATGCTGAGTGAAGTAACACAGTCCCAGAAAAACAAACAACGAATGGTATCCCTCATCTGTGGATGCTAGCACCAATTACCTAATTGTATGGCAAACTGAGCAATATCAATGTGATCTGAAAACTGTGCTCTTGTATTGTGAATCCCTTAAAATATAATAAAAAAAAGAAAATAAGATGGATGTTGGCAGTATAGTACTGTTTACTAATGACAAGGAGAACAGTTGGTAATAAACTGTAATAACATTACTGCTTCATTGCTTCACCTCATCACCTCATTAAACAAAGCCCTGTCAGGAAAAAAACAAAAAACAAAAAACAAAAACTAATGGGCCACATTCCTCCCAATTTGAGTGTCAGCCTGGTGTCATAATTAAATTAAACCCTTCTTTAAAACTCTTTATGGAGCAGGGCATGGTGGCGAGTGCCTTTAATCCTAGAACTTTGGAGGTAGAGGCAGGCAGATCTCTGTGAGTTCAAGGCCAGCCTGGTCTACAGAGCGATTTCCAGGCCAGGTGGGGCTACAGGGAGACCCTGTCTTGAAAAGACCAAAACAAAACAAAAAACTCCTCATGGTTCAGTGATTGGTCTCTCCTCTGTGACTTACCAACATTTGGAGGTCCCATTGAGATTCATACTGGCCAGAGGTTGGAATTGTCAGGGGACAGCTGCTCAGAGAAGCTCCTCAGCCCCGGCCTTCCTTCCCCAGGTGCTGGTCACCACTGATTTTTGAGATGAAGGATACTTGAACCCTAAACCCAGCCTCATGATTATCAAAAGAGGAGGGAGAACTGCTCCTTTGCTATGAGCTCATGTAGAAAGGGACCTCCCCTTTTTCCCGATTTAAAGGATGTAACTATGTTTTGTGTTTATGCAACTACCTAAGAGGAAACTCACACCACGATTATCAAAATGCTTGGAAAGCAGATCCTGAGTCCAGGCACCATGGCCAAATGAACAAAAGGAGAAGCCAAGTAATGACTAGATGCTTCAGAACCCCTTGCTGAGAAACTCTAATGGACTTTTAATTTGGACATTTATTTCACCCTGTTCATCTCCTGGTTCCCTGCCTAGAAAATGCACCTAGCTACTCTCTCCTTCACTTCTCCTTCACAGGCATCAGTCAAGGACTTTGTTCTCTCTATAAATATACTTTTGGGGGACTTTTAGATAGATCCACTGAGCAGGTGCCACATCCTACACCCCTTTTCAGCATGGAAGAAGTCAGACTGGCAGGCCCCCCGATTCCCTCTTAGCAATTAGGGTGACCTCCTCAGAGGGTAATGTGATAAAAATAGGAGCTAAAAATTGGCTAGGCAGTTTAGGGTCTAGATACCCCCCCCAAAAAAGAGCCAGTTTCTTTTTCAGCTGAGAGCTGAAGACCTCTTGGATCTGCCATTAAACTTATCCTTCTGGTTGCTCTGACTTGTGGCCCATGCATCCTTAACTCACCTGTCAATTTATTAACCAGTGGGTAAATTCTATCAAACTCCATCTTGGAAACACCAACTGTGGTCAACTCTTCCTTCAAGGATTTGAAGACCTCCCAATGAGAGGGGGAAATGAAATAGAGGATTATTGAGATAGAGGATTATAAAAACTCAGGGATAGTGTTCTCAGGTACCATTAAGCCATTTTCCCTGAGTTTTTCTAGGAATGACTGGTTTGCTTGCTTCAAGCACTTTCACTTGATTGGTAACTTTAACTGTGGTGTTAAATTCTGATTGGCTGATGTACTTGACTGGTAACTTTAACTGTGACACTAAACTCTGATTGGTTATTGTACTTATAAAAAGCCCTATAACCCACACTTCATGGCCACATTCCTCCCAAGTTGAGTGTAGGCCCAGCATTGTAATTAAATTAAACCCTTCTTTAAAACTCAAAAAATAGGGGCTGGAGAGATATCTCAGCAGTTAAGAGCACTGACTGCTCTTGCAGAGGACCCAGGTTCGATTCCCAACACCCACATGGTGGCTAAGAACCTTTAACTCCAGTTCCAGGGGAATCCGATGCCCTCTTCTGACCTCCATGGCATTGCATGACATGGGTGCACCAACCTACATGCACACAGTACACTCATACACATAAAAAATGATAAATTAAAAAAAATAATAAATTAATTAAAAACATTTAAAACTCAAAAAACAAATGAATAAAATAACTAATGGAATCACAAAGATACAATATCATCTCATTGTTCTACTAACTGCATATGGCCTCTTCCTACTTACTGATTACACTCCTCTGAAACTTGAGGCAAGGTTTTTAGTGTTCTACTCACTGATGAATAAATGGCCCTGTATGCTAAGACTGTTAAATCACAATAGGGTTCTTGATCCTCAAGGATAGTAGTTAATTCAAAGGAATGATTATTTCTGCTCCAGGGAGCTATTCATTTCAGCCTTTAGTTATGTTTCATATGTAAGACATTTGACCACTACATAAAACATCTTTGGAGTAAAGAGACATGCTTTTTGTCAAACCCATGTAAAACATCTCTGAACATCTGGAGAGATTTGGTCATCTAGAAACTACCCCAAGACTTTCGAGGACATTTTGAAGTTTATAATTTATAGTGGTATATTCAAAATAACTCTTCCATCTATACACGGGTATATTAAATATTTCATAAATTTTAATTACTAGGGGCAAATCTCTCAGGACATGTTACTAAGTCTCACAGCATTAACTAAAATCCTCCTGTATAAGATTAAAATGGATGCCTATCTTCAGAAAATAGTAACATGCTTAAACTAATTAGGAATACAGAATTGTTAATTTTCAATCCACTCCTGACTTATACTGAAGTTCTAGTTATAGCTTAGATTAAATGGACCCAAGTGTTTTCCATGTTTCCCTGTATTATGCAAGTGATAATCCTGACATTTCTTTTCCACATAACAAGATAATTTAGCTCAGGAAAAGCTGGGTTCTACCTCCTTAAACCAGTGGTATGCAGTCCAGAGGGAGACAGTCTGAAAGGGTAAACCCCTTTAGATGGGTTCCTGTTTATAGGTATGTGATACAACTCCTGCCTTTTGGAAAACTATAAATCTGAATTTAGGGGGTCTGGGAAACAAGAGAGCTGCTCTGATTGTTGACAATTACAAAAACAGGGGGAGAAGGAATACACCTCCTCCCTCTATGATACAATTTTTCCCTATGGTTAAATAAAAAGCATTAGTAGATAAAGACTTCAGTGCCAGCTCTGGGCTGCCCTACCAGGAATTATCGACCAGGAAGGCTTTAACCTCCCCCCAAACAAATGCCATTTGCTAATAACTTTGGGTGCACATAAGAAATGGACAGTAAGATTCTATTGCTGAAGATATGGTGTGATAAGAGCATGAAAAAATTATGCATAGACCCTGCATTACAAATCAACAGCTGAACTTCATGGTGTCAGAGAGCACTATATGAACTGCTGGAAAGAAATGGTCTCTGAAGCTTTACTACAGACTTCTGGTGCTACATTTTTACATCCCAAAGAAGATACAGTGCAATAGTGGCAGCCTGATAAATGAACACCAAGAAAAAAAAATCCCAATTTGGTCTATGGCCTGCTCCTTGGTGGGGTATGACACATGGCTGACACTGTAGCCTTGGTACCTTCTAATGTCAGGAGGCCCTATTGATCACATTAGAAAGCTATTGGCATCTCTTTGTCAAAGAGCTATAATGCCCCAACCAAAATATTATCCAAGCATATGTGCCTGTGCCCGTAGAGTAACTTGTTACAATCTTTAAGATTTGTTACTATTTTTGCTTTATTATTAGAATTAAAAGGAGACTGCTAAAGGACCCACCAGTCAATTGCAAACAAAATTTGAACAGTCCCAAGAATTTGATGTGTCACCTCAGAAAAAAAAATTGGATCTTCTATCTCTCACTCTTTCACCCCACCCCCTCCAAAGCCTAGGGACTCTCATGGAAGAGGTTGGCAGGTAAGATTGTAAGGGGCAAGGAGGGGTGATGAATTATTAGATCACAGCAAAAATGGGCTGGATTTGTTTCCCTTTTCTTTTTATTTGATCAACATGTTTGTGTAAGCAAACCTCTTCAACTGGACTTGGGGACCCTGGGTTGTACAAAAACTGAACTCAGATGTTAACTAATTGGGTTTATGTGGACATTCCTTATCTTTATTGTCTATGTGTACTTACTGGCCAAATTAAAAAAATATTTTTAAAAAAAGGAAAAAGAAAAGCCAGGTTCAGGAGTACAGGCTTGTGATCCCGGCACTTTAGAACTAGAGGCAAGAGTATTTTGAATTTAAAGCCAACATGGGCTACATAGTAAGACCCAATACTGAAATAAATCACAAGAAAGAAAAGAATCTATAGAACAATGTGCCCCAAAAAATCAGCACAGAAAAAATAATGGAAGTTTTAGCAAATCAATTGCAGGAAGCTAGTTACTAACCATGTTGTTAAAAGGTTGGAATTTTCAGCCCAACTCTCAGACCTCAAGGGAGGAAACTGGAGCTGGAGACTGAGATCAATCTCCAAGGGCCAGTGACTTGTCATTATCTACCCAATGGAACCCTACACATTGGGGTTCTAGGTCAGTGAACATAAGAGTGTTATGAGTGAGGCTGGAGAGATGGCTCAGCAGTTGAGGGCACCAACTGCTCTTTCAGAGGACCCAGGTTTGATTCCCAGCACCCACATGGCAGCTGGGAACTGTCTTTGGCTCCAGTTCCAGGGGAATGTGACGCTCTCTTCTGACCTCCGCGGCATTGCACGGATCTACATGCAGGCGGTACACTCATACACATAAAAAAAAATAAAAAAATTTAAAAAAGAGTGTTATGAGTTAAAAAATCACACGAAAGCCATAAACAATTAGATAGGAACAGTTTACTAGCTTTTGTCAGTTTCTTGTGAAAGTAGGACTCAGTAACAGATAAACAGGGCAAAGGTCTGAGAGTGGTATCAGTGCTGTGTTCCATAGGAAATTGGCTGAGCAAGCTTCCTTGAACTGGCGAACTGATGACAGAATTCAGAGGCTGTCCTCTGCCTTTCAAAGAAGGGCCACTCACACACGTGAAATGAAGGTGTCTGCACACAAGGTAACCCATTCAGATGCCTACGCCTGTGCTCTGGCTGAGTTTGACAGCCTTGGTGATAGTTGTGGGCTCTGAGTCTCCCCGTTCCTTCAAACAGGGTTGAGCCATGCACCAGTAAGCTGAGGGCTGTGGTCCTGGTTCTGACCAGGCTCTTCTGGTGTCTGTGCCCCCCCACCCCCAAGGCAAGGAAACATGAGCTAATTGCTCTCCACAGCTGCTTTTCTGGCCCTAGTGGTGGTACCAACCCATTTCTTCTGGCAGAAGTGATTCCTGTTGGCTCCAAAGCATCTTCCAGGACACAGCTGGGTGTGGGAACTCACCTTACGCTACTCTATTAGACTGTATTATCTTTTAAAAATATTTTATTATTTTCATTTTATGTGAATGAGTATTGCACCTGTGTTGTGCAATGCCCACAGAGGTCAGAAGAGAGTATCAGATCCCCTGGAATAGGAGTTACAGATGATTGTTAGCCTCAATGTGGGTCTTCAAAACTGAAACTGTATCCTCTGTAAGAGTAGCCAGTGCTCTTAACCACTGAGCCATGTCTCCAGCCCCAGAGTGTATTGTCTTGCATCCTTTTCTCTTCCTATGCTAATGAGATGGTACAGAGAGTAGCACCTGAGTTGAGGTCTGACTGCTTGGCCATGATAAGCCAATTGAAATGGGGAGATGAAAAGTTGAGGCAAGGTGGGGCTGGAAAGACAGCTCAGCAGTTAAGGACACTGACTGCTCTTGCAGAGGACCCAGGTTTGATTCCCAGCACCCACATGGTGGCTAACAACCATCTGTAACTCCAGTTCCAAGGATCCAATGCCCACTTCTGACCTCTGGGGGTGTCGCATGACACAGGTGTACTTCCATATATCCAGACAATACACTCATACATATAAAATAAAAATATGTTTTTTAGTTGAAGCAAGGAAGGCAATTTTATTCAAAAAGCCAGCAATGGGAATTCTCTGCCCACAGCCCTTGGGGAAGGCGCTGATTGAGGGGGGTTATGGAGGTGGTCGTGGTGCTCCCACACTGGTGGCATCTTCCCAAAGCAGGAGAGATGGATGGTCCACAACCAAGTCATGACAAACGACAGTCACTATTGCTTCCTGACGTGAAATAGCTTCAAACTCAACAACAAGCAGTAAGAGCTGAGGCCAGCTGAGCCAAGCCAGGCTGCTGAGTGTCCCTGATGGTCAGACTCCACCAATGACCCTGCAAACAGAGCTGGCTGCTGAGTATCCCTGATGGTCAAACTCCTACAATGACCCTGGAAACAGAGCTCTCTGTAACGTGCTACAAACTGCAGCCACAAGCAGAAGTCAGCCCCTCACTGTTTCCACGGTTACTCTTTGACTCCTCTCAAAGTCCTCTTTCCCAATCCCCTCGTGCACCAGCAGAGTGTCTCCTAGGCCAAAGTGCTTACCCAAGCTGCCGGGCTGACCCTTGTGGTCCACAATGCTTCTTCTTTTATTATGAGAACCCCGGTGCTGGGGAGATGGTTCACTGGGTAAGAACGCTTGCTGTGTAAGCATGAAGACTTGAGTTCAAATTCCCAGCACACGTGCTTGTAACCCCAGCATTGGTGGAGGACAGAGACGGGTAGATCCCAAGAGCTCACTGGCCAGCAAATGTAGACAAAACGGCCAGCTTCCAGTTCAGTGAGAGACGTCATTTCAAGGTGATAAACGGGAGACCAATTGAGGAGGACTCCAAATCTCCTGCGTGCTGTGGCCTCTACGTGTTCATTCACTGACCAATCCCACACTTACGAACATGTGTATACACACACACACACACACACACACACACACACACACACACACTGAGAGAGGGAGAGAGAGGGAACAGCTCACCAGACCAGGTAAAGCAAGTCAGTAAGCAGTATTTCTCCATCGTCTCTCCTTCAGTTCCTGGCTCCAAGTTAAGTTCCCTCCTTGAGTTCCTTCCCTGACTTCCGTCAGTGATGAACTGTGACCCGGAAGTATAAGAGGAAATAAATAAGCCTTTTCCTCACAACTTGTGTTTGGTCAGCAGCAGATAAACTAACACACACTCACGCATAAGGCCCAGCTTTTAATCCTAGCACTTGGGAGGCAGAGGCAGGCGGATCTTTGTGAGTTCAAGGCCAGCCTGGTCTACATAGTGAGTTCCAGGACAGCTGGGGCTACAGGGAGACCCTGTCTCAAAAAGACAAAATAAATAAATAAATAAATAAATAAATATAAATAAATAAAGAAAATTTTTTTTTCAAAGTGGATACTGTGCTACCCAGGTACCTCTAAGTAGAAACCCCTCAGGCAGAAGTCTGCAAGTCTTGTTCTTACACACCCCGTATCTCCAGGCAAACATGCCTCTTTAATTATTAGCAACACAGAGATAGCCCAAAGCCAGAATCACAGGGAAAAGATCCAGATCTCCTAAGTCAGTGGTGGGAGGCTGGCTGGTAAGATGCTTTTCCACTCCAGCTCCAAGACTGCTCAAAGGCTAGCTCACACAGCCACTTCGCTGAGGAGTATTAGTGGTCGGAAGTCACAGGAGCCCTCTAGTGGCAAACTTTGGGAAGGAGCAAAACCACAGTGCAGCCTAGAAAATGTGGGAGGTGAAAGGTGGCCTGTTGGGCAACAGTACAAGGCAGGACTACGCTTCCACAGGTGTTATGAAGCAGGCTGGGGCTGCATGAGGTAGACACAGACTATCTCTACAAAAGTTGTCTTGTGAAAGGCATCCTTTTAAAACGTGTTTTTAATAAATAGAAACTGGGCATAGCAACACCTGGAACCCTAGTACTTAAACTGCTGAGGCAGGAGGATCAAGAGTTAGACAAAGAGTTAGAGGTCAGCCTGGGACACACAGCAAGATCCTGTCTTGAAAAAAGAAAAAGAAGCCGGGCGTGGTGGCACACACCTTTAATCCTAGCACTTGGGAAGCAGAGGCAGGCAGATCTTGGTGAGTTCAAGGCCAGCCTGGTCTACAGAGCAAATTCGAGGACAGCTGGGGCTACAGGGAGACCCTGTCTTGAAAAGACAAAAAAAAAAAAAAAGAAGCAATTTGTAATTTGTCCCTGAATGAGGAGGAACACCCGGCAGTTGTTTCCTAATCTTGTCCAGACAGTCCTGAAATGTGATTTATCAAACTCTGGCCCTGTGACCACTGAATCCGGGTCATGTGGCATGGTAAAAATTCATGTTCTCTAACATAACCAAGACCTACAGAATAAACCCTGGGAGTAGGCATGGGAAACAAGCTCCTTGTGCAAGTCTTATGAACTCTGGGTGCCAATTAACTCAAAGCAGCATAAGGAGTTCCAGCAGGGATCCGGGCTACAGCTTTTTCTTACTGAACACCACTCTTGAAATCTTTCCCATGGCAGAGGAGGCAGGGACAGGGGACAATTAAGTACAGTGTGTGGCGCTTAGATCAGAGTCCAGAGAAAGAACATTATCAGGAAATGTATTTCAAACATAACTGAAGAGGAGTTAACACCATGCCAACTTCCTTCTATGATCACTGACCTATGACTGTGTGAGGCAGGTGACAGCCTCCCAGTTCTGGGACTGGGGTGAGATTCTATTCTGAACTATATTCCTAGTCCCTTTCCAAACTTAAAAAAAAAAAAAAAAAAGTTGTATTGGGCCTAGAGAGATGGCTCAGTGGTTAAGAGCACTGATTGCTTTTGCAGAGGACCTGGGTTTGATTTCCCCCACCTGCATGGTGGCTAACAACCATCCAAAACTCCAGTTCCAGGGGGTCCAACACCATCTTCTGACCTTCCGGGGCATTGCATGACACAGGTGCACTTCTCACATGCAGGCAATATACTCGTACACATTAAAAATAATAAATAAAATTTAAAAAGGTCATATTACATTTATTCGTGTGCGTGTGCGCAGCGTGTGTGTGTGTGTGTGCACATGCGCTCATGTGCAGTACATGCCATGGCGTATATGTGGGGGTCAGAGGACAGCTTGCAGGAGTCGGTGCTTTTCTTCTACCACATGGGTCCTGGGCATCCCATACAGGTCTTTAGCATTGTCAAAATCAGAAAACACTTTTACCCACTGTGCTTCTTCACTACCCCTCCCAACATTTCATTTCATTATTTTATTTTGAGTCAGGGTCTCCCTATAGCCCCGGCTGGCCTGGAACTCACTATGTAGACCAGGCTGGCCTTGAACTCACAAAGATCTGCCTGCCTCTGCCTTCCAAGTGCTGGGATTAAAGGGCTGCACCATGCCCGGCTTCCCACTAACATTTTTTTAAAGTAATTTATTTATTTTTTATTTTTTATTTTACTTATTTATGTGTATGAATGTGCTGTCTGCATGTAGGTTTGTGCACCCATGTCGTGCAATGCCTCAGAGGTCAGAAGAGGGTGTCGGACTCCCCTGGAACTGGAATTCTCCTGGAATTGGAGTTATAGACGGTTCTCAGCCGCCGTGTGGGTGCTGGGGATCGAACCCGGGTCCTCTGCAAGAGCAGTCGGCGTTCTTAACCCCTAGGCCATCTCTCCAGACCCCCCACTAACATTTATTTTTATTTTATTTATTTCTGTATGTGTATGAATGTACTGTCTGCATGCAAGTTTGTGCACCCGTGTCGTGCAATGCCTCAGAGGTCAGAAGAGGGTGTCGGATTCCCCTGGAACTTGGAGTTTTCAAGTACGTTCTCATGGCTGGCCATGTGGGTGCTGGGGATCGAACCGGGTCTTCTGTAAAGAGCAGTGGCGCTCTTAAACCCACTAGGGCTCTCTCCAGTCCCCCCACTAACATTTTTAATAAGTATAAAATTATTTCAAAATGATGAGAATACAATTCAGTCTCCCACCTGGAAAGTTGGTGGGAACTCTCTTCAAGTGTAGATTTTTGGCAGCCCCCACCAGCAATCCAGACTTTGCAGTTGAAATGATCCCTGATAGTTCACATGCGCCCTTTAGCCAGAGGAACCAGACTACTCAGCAAGCTGATGAGTCCTCCCAACAAACAGCTCTGCAGTCCCCACAGTCTTCTGTTTGTCTTACTGGTGTGGGCTGGGAAACAGAATCCTTCCTGCTCTATGTCCCATGAACAGATAAGGAAGACAAATTCGAAGCCAGGTCAGTCTGTGCCCATTGGATTAGTCAGCTTTCTGTCACCGTAACAAATGTCAGAGAACATCAGCTTATAAACAGGTTTATTTTGGCTCTCAGGTGTGGAGGTTTTAGTCCAGGCCTGGTGGTAGGCACACCATTGTGGGAGTGCGGATTCGCCAACTGCTTACCTCATGGTGGAGGAAGAAGGGCTTGGGTCCCAATCATAAGCCCCCTTGAGGGTGTCCGTCCTCCCCCTCCCCCCATGGCCTAACTTCCTCCACTAGACCTTGCTTCCACCAGCCAAATGGGTGCCAAGCCTTGAACATGTGAGCCTTTGGGGTATATCTGAGGTCCCAGCTCTAGCAAACATTCCTGTAACCCAGCTGCAGACAGCAAACTTGCCACTGAACCCAGGACCTGGCCTCAGTTCTTAAAGAGCTTATTTTCTGGCTTCCTTCCTGTCCAAAGGCAGAGAGATATGTCTGAGGGAGCACAGCACTTAGAGTCCAGAGTATAGTTTTCATCGTACTGTCTCTTATGGGTGCGGATCTAAGTTCAGGGGGAATTGATTCCAGGTTCTTAGGTCCAAGGGCAAAGAACTGGACTAGGGAGTCACAATTTGAAATAGAAAGAGCACTGGGCGTGGTGGCACACATGCCTTTACTCCCAACACTCAGGAGGCAGAGGCAGGCGGATTTCCGTGAGTTCAAGCCAGCCTGGTCTACAGAGTGAGTTCCAGGCCAGCTGGGGCGCTAAAGGCCGAGAACCCCTGTCCTCAACAACACACCACAAAAAAAAAAAATAGAAAGAGGGGCAATCAATCTATTAAGAAAAGGAAGGCTCTTCTTCTGAGGGCAGAGGGGGGCCAGTGAGCAGGAAAGGCATGCACTCCAGAGTGGGCCCCCAGCACCCTGGGTCCTCCACATTGCACCCACTTCTCAGTTTGTATGTCCTCCGGCTTTTCTCTCTGTTTGTTACATGAAGCCCGGGGGAGGAAGGGCTTCCAGTCTTTCTCTGCCACCTGACCTCCTCTATCTGTTAGTCTTAATGTTTCGGCCCCTACTCTCCTGTCATGGGACCTCACCACTGCATTTCACCCTGGGCCTGTAAAGGTTCAGAAACATCTGTAGAGTGGGCGTGCAGAACAGTGGACAGTCCCTGCAGGTCCAGCATCCTGTCACTTCTGGTCCCCTTTACCAGATAGCTGGGGCACCTGGGGTAGGGAGGTGAGGTATCCGTTGGCTGCCTTCATCTTCCTAAGCTTACTGGAGTCGGTTTCGGCTCCTAGGAAGTGACGTCATTCATCCGCCTTCCTGTGCCTCTTCCCTCCCTGTATCCAGGACTGTATTCCCCAGGGAGGACTACCCCTCCCTAGCTCCTGGCCTCTTCCTCTGGGAGCTTGCCCTGGACGGACAAAGCTGCCAGGTTAGCCACACTCCTGCCAAACAGCTTTCTTAGTCCTTTAGCCCCCAGTGTATAATGTTGTGAAAGTTTGTGTCCCATAACATGAGATAGTAGGATCCAAGTTCAAGGCCTGTCTGGGCTACAGGGTGAACTTCAGACCACTGTGGGCATTTGACCGAGACCCTGCCTCAAAGAGAAAAAAAAAAAAAAAACAGGGAGTGTTGGGGAGAGAGCTCAGTGGTAGAGCACTTGCCTAGATGTCAACAAGGTCCCAGGCTCAAATCCCCAGCACTGTAAACACTCATACAGGACAGTTTTTCCAGATGCCCGGCAGGATCTAGGTATTATTCTTAATAAGTAGGTAGGAATCTCATCTGAAGGGGATCCAAACCTATTGCTCACACTTAAGGAACATTCCCTATGTGTCATCTGCATCGTGGGGTTAGGTCTGAGATGAAGCGGGACCTTATGGTGCTGGGAGCCCAACTCACCTCCACGGTAGCCAAAAGCAGAGCACAGAAGGCAGGGAATTAGGACGAGACGCACCTTCCAAGGCTGTCCAGTGCTGCCCTCCTCCAGCGAGGTCTTCCTCTCAACAACCCGGTCAGCAGGAATTCACCAATGGATCCAGTCACCTCTCAATAGCGACACCAGCTGGGGACCACGCCTTCTACTCAACCTTCCACTCAAGCACCTCTGTGGAATGCTTTATATCCAAACTGTAGCACAGTTGTTTTGTTTGGGGAGTTTTTTTGTTGTTGCTTTTTGGGGTTTTTTTGTTGTTATTTTTTCAAACTTGCTGCTCACGGAGTCTGTCCTTGAACTCCTGATCTTCCCTTCATTTACTGAGTGTTAGGATCATAGGTGTGCGCTACCACACCCAGCGAGGCATGTGGGTCTCTAACCTCTGAGAATAAATCCACAGCTGCATCCTCTATGACAGGTGTTCTGCATTAGCCTCGCTGTTAGAAGCTTCCTGAGTTGTCAAAATGACAACTTTATCCAGGAAAGATAGGACAGCAATTTTGTATAACCCTCTCCCTGCTCAAAAGAATGTGTAAGTAAAATATTGTGTGATTGCTTGAGCTAAACTGGTACGACAGGCAAACAACGAAATCTTGCCAGTCAGCGAAGAATTAGTCTATTTTTGAAAAGCCACATAAAATTCAATAGGAAGTCTGCTAGGACCAGGTGTTTTCTGGTCATGGAAGGGAAAACTGTGAATTCAGTCTCCAGCTGCAAGTGTTTTTTTCCCCTCTCAAATTTTCCCCTCTTCAGAAAGACTTAAATCCAATGCCAGATGAGCTGAGGACCTCATCTAATAGACATTAAAATATTCTGTAACTTGTTATCTGCTAAACTGTGTGCAGATAAGAGGGACAGCTTCGATGTGCTCATGGCCAGGTAACAACGTGACATTTTGGTCTGGATGTTCACACAAGACTGGGATTTCAGAAAGACCTTAATAAGTCCTTCCTGTTGTTTTTTTTTTTTTCATTTTGTTAAATATTTATTGATGTATATTTTATGTATATGGGTATTTTGCCTGCATTGTCCAGGTATACGCCTGGTGCCCCAGGAGGCCAGAAAAGGGCATTTGATACCTTGGAACTAGAGTTATGGATGGTTGTTAGCCACCTATGGGTGCTGGGAACCAAATTTGGGTCCTTGAGAGCAGCAGGTGCTCTCAACCTCTGAGTCACTTCCCAGCCCCCCCTTTAAAAGTTTTTTAATTAATTAATTTTTTATTTTATGTGTTCGAGTGTTTTCTTGCATGCATATAAGCTTGCCCATGTTGTACAAAGCCCACAGAGGCCAGAAGAGGGCATTGGATCTTCTGGAACTGGAACTACAAATCATTGTTAGCCACTACATGGATGCTGGGAACTGAACCTGGGTCCCCTGAAAGAGCAGCCAGTGCTCTTAACCACTGAACTGGCTCCCCATCCTCCTGACCCCTTTTTTGAGACAGGGTCTCACTATGCAGCCTGGATGGCCTGGAACTTGCTATTTAGATCAGGTTGGCCTCAAACTCAGAGATCTGCATGTCTCTGCTTCCCACATGCTGAGATTAAAGGTATGTACCACCATACCTGTTTTTAATTTAAGTTTTAAGTTCTGCTAACATATTCATAACACAAAGTGTCCCATTTTAACAATCATTTAGTGCATTTAATTTATTACATTTATCTATTTCTCTCTATGTGTGTGTGTGTTGTGGCATGCCACACTCCATGTGTGGAGGTCAGAGGTCAGTTTGTGGGAGTGAGTTCTCTACTTGTACCATGTGGATTTGGAGACTTGAACTCAGGTCATCAGGCTTGGCAGCAGGTACTCTTACTAGCTAAGCCATCTTGTCAGCCCTTTTCAATGCATTGTTCAAAAGCATTAAGTCCATTCACATTGCTGAGCAGCCATCTGCACAGTTCACTTCCATGACTTTTTATTGTCAAAAAGGGAATAGTTGTTCATTCCCTGAAGTGTTTTGAGCATCTCGAGTCCTTCCTCTGTGCTACCCATTGAGGGTTCTGTTAGCCCCTTCATGTGGCAGGCCCATCCCAGGGTGCTGGACTCTTCTGACCTCCGCAGCATTGCATGACACAGGTGCCCAAACCTACACGCAGACAGTACATTCATACACATGCAGAAATAAATAAAAAAATTAAAAAAAAAATAATAACCAAACTCATAGAAGCTGAGGCCTGGGCAGGGGCCAATCCTAACATCGGTGTAAGATTTCAAGATCTAGAAGTCAGCTGACCTGGCTAGACATGTCTGTTCCTGCCAGCTATGTGGACATCTTGCTCTGCAGCATTTTACAGTGGTCATCTGGTATTTATCTATTCCTGGGATTGGACTTTCTTTTAGGACCTTCAAGGAGCAAGGTATATAGCCCATGCCTATAATCCTAGCACTTGAGAGAATCAGGCAAGAGGATCTTGAGTTCTAAGCCAGCATGGGCTGCATAGTGAGACCATGCCTGAAAAATAAACAAACGAAAGAAAGAAAGAAAGAAAGAAAGAAAGAAAGAAAGAAAGAAAGAAAGAAAGAGAGAAAGAGAGAGAGAGAAAGAAAGAAAAGAAAGAAAGAAAGAAAGAAAGAAAGAAAGAAAGAAAGAAAAGAGAAAGAAAGAGAAAAGAAAGAGAAAGGGAGGGAGGGAGGGAGGGAAGGAGGGGGGGAGCTGGTGGCCTGATGAGTAAAGGCACTTGCCACACAAGCCCAATGACAGAAGTTTGATCCCTAAAACTAATGGTGGAAGTAGAGAACTGAGTCTCATAAGTTGTCTTATGGCCTCCACATGGATGCCATGACATGTGACTACACAGAGAGAGAGAGAGAGAATAAACTTGGAAAAGAAAAAACAAAAATCCAGGCGACACCCAGCTACCTGGTCTTCCTTCTGAGGTTTCATCTGTACTTCTCATTCATGGAGCACAATGTGGCCTTACCTCTCAAACCAGGACTTGGAAGAGTGTGACCTAGCACATGCCTCTGTGATCCTCCTTCCTGCCCTTGTGCACTAGAGCACCTACCATGCAGTGTGGTTCATGGGGGAATGTCAGTGGTTCCAATTCTGGGCTCTGTCTAAAGAAGGCTTTTCCCTCTTCCAGACTGCATATCTCTTGTGACGGTTTGAATGAGAATGTTCCCCATAGATTTCCCATAAGTGCTTGAACACTTGGCCCCTCTTCTGACCTCCATGACATTGCACGACACAGGTGCACCAACCTACATGCAGACAGTACAATCATACACATAAAAAATAATAAATAGGGGCTGGAGAGATGGCCTAGAGGTTAAGAAAGCCGACCGCTCTTGCAGAGGACCCGGGTTCGATCCCCAGCACTCACATGGCGGCTGAGAACCGTCTGAAACTCCAATTCCAGGAGAACTCCAGTTCCAGGGGAATCCGACGCCCTCTTCTGACCTCCGTGGCATTGCACGACACGGGTGCACAGACCTGCGTGCAGACAGTACACTCATACACATACAAAAATAAATAAAATTAAAAAAAATTTTTTAAATATATAAATACAAATCCCAAGTACATAATCATAATTACACAAATATAAAAATGAACACAGAAATGGATGGAAAAGGAAAAAATTTTTCATTACTGAAAACCATTTTATCGATATAAAAAGAATAATATCAAAGAAAAGCACTGCTTTGGAACTCCTAATGTATAACAAAAACAGCCAATGATCATCAATAGATGCTAAAACTATCGAATAAAAGTTGAGAAAAAATATTCACATAGTTATAAAAATAGCCTACAAGTTGTGCATTCATGCAAAGGGAATATGCATTTCATGGCAGGTTGTTTAGAATCTGCCATAAAGCATGGCAGCTAGTCTAATTCCCAAGAATCCTTGTTCCGTCTGGAACCTCAAGGACAGTCTTTACTGTGAGGGTTCTTTGAGCTCCCACCAGCATCACCAAGCAAGCTCTACTAGCAGCACTCTAGGGCTTTTCTAGTGAACATCTCCAAAATCTTCCCACAAACCAGTTCCAAAGGCTTAAGAACCACAGGGTCAGGTTTATGCACAGCAACTACTGCCCTCTTGGTACCAATTTTCTGTATTATTTCTCTCACTGCTGTGATGAACGTATGACAGGAACAGCTTAAGGGAGGACAGATTTAATTTTGTTCATGGCTTCAGAGACTTCAGTTCATAGTCTTTTGGACCTATGCTCTTAGGTGATGTGGTGGTTTGAATGAGAATGTCCCCCATAGGCTTCAAGTATTCAGATATTTTGTCCCCAGTTAGTGGTGCTGTTTTGGGAGATCTTAGAAGGTGTGGCTGTGCTGGAGGAAGTATGTCACTGGGGGCGGGCTTAGGAAGTTGAGCAAGCCTTGCTGTCTCGTGGCTTCCTGTGCTCATTGGAAGATGTGAACCTCTGCTTTCTGCTCCAGCCCCTGCCACAAGGCCTTCCCCCACAATGGACTCTTAATTTCCTGGAACTGTCTATCCCAAGCACAAATAAACTCTTCCTTTTATAAGTTCCTTTGGTCATAGTGGTTTTAGCACAGGAAGAGAAAAGTGACTAATACAGGTGGGCTATCATAGTGGTAAAGCATGTGGCAGAGGAGAGCTGTTCACTTCTGACCACTTCTGATTGACCAGAAACCAGAGCATGACAGAAAAGGGACAGGAGAATACATAGCCAGGACCAGCTTTCTTCACTGAGGTCCTATCTCCCAAAGTTTCCATAACTCCCCAAAAATAACAGCACCAGCTGAAGATAGACCTTTAGATACATGAGCCTTTTGGAAGAACACTTCATGTTCAAACCATAACAGATGTGGAAACAATGAAATTTTTGAGACAGGGTCTCACTATGTAGCCTTGGCTAGCCCAGAGCTCATTGTGTAGAACTGGCTGGCATCCACCCACCTGCCTCTGCCTCTTGACTGCTGGGATTAGTGTGCACCACCACACCCAACCCTAAACAATGAATGCTTAAAAATTACTTATTTTTAATTGTAGAAGTTTACAGGCTAAGGGATGCATACATACAGTATGTGAGAATCAAGTCAGGGTACCTACCATTTCCAACTCCTTGAGCTTTAAAATTTTTTTTATTAACATCTAGCATACATCTAATGAATATATTTATGGTTACCAGGTGATATCTCAATATGTGTATATATGATGAGGTAATCAAGCAGAGTAATTCATGTTTTCATTCCTTTATCACTGCTTTGTGTTTGGGTCTTTGAGCAACTCTTTCCTATTTTTCATCAAATATATAATAGGTAACCATGGTCTAGAGACCACCCACCGTGCCACAGAAACTAGAGCATATCACTTCTACACATATGCTAAAAACAAACTTTTGAACAGATATTGGATGACAAAAAAAAGTCAGAAGATAGTTTTAAGAGTATTCTGGGGGCCAGAGAGATGGCTCAGCAGTTAAGGGCGCCAACTGCTCTTGTAGAGGACCCAGGTTCGATCCCCAGCACCCACATGGCAGCTGAGAACCATCTTTAACTCCAGTTCCAGGGGAATCTGACACCCTCTTCTGACCGCTGCAGCATTGCATGACACGGGTGCACCAACCTACACGCAGACGGTACATTCATACACATACAAAAATAAATAAGAAAATTTTTTTAAAAAAGAGTATTCTAGGGGCTGGAGAGATGGCTCAGCAGTTAAAAGCACCGACTGCTCTTGCAGAGGACCCGGGTTCAATTCCCAGCACCCACATGGCGGCAAGGAACCATCTTTAAACATCCAGTTCCAGGTGAATCTGATCACCCGCTTCTGACTCTCCGTGGCATTGTCATGAACATGGGGCCTCACCTACTGCAAGAACAGTTACACTCATACACACAAAAAAGAAAAAAGTATTCGCCCAGGAGTGGTTGGTGCACACCTTTATCCCTAGCACTCGAGAGGCAGAGGCAGTGGATCTTTGGATCTCAAGGCCAGGCCGGTCTGACCGAGAGGTTCCAGGACAGCTGGGGCTACAGGGATACCCTAGTTCTTGAAAGACCCAAAAAAAAAAAAAAAAAAAAAAAGAGGCAAGCCAGCTTGCTCTTTCTGTACCAGGCTGAGGTGACCTGTCACTATGACTGGCTACTCTCTCAACCCAGAAAACCCCACAACATCATGAAAATCAAGAGGATCAAATCTTTGTGTTCACTTTAAGAACACACAGGAAACTTTCTAGGCCACCATGGGTTTGCACACCTGAAAAGCCACTAAGGATCTGAGCGACATCATTTAAAAGAGGCAGTGTGTGCCATTCCAGCAGGAAGTATGGCCATGTCCACCCATGGAGCTGGACACATAGGATCAGTGGCCTCAAGTGCTCTTAAGCTTTGCTGAGCATTCTTAAAATGCAGAGAATAAGGCTGAACTGAGAGGTTCAGATGTAGATTCTCTGACCATTGAACAGATTCAGGTGAGCAAAGTACCAAGATGCTTGGCCAGCTATGCTTGCAGATATTGCGGTCCCTCCTGCCAGAAATCAGGGTTAGATTAGCTCACACCAAGATGGCTCCATTGTTTCTAAACCAGGAAAGGAGGCTGCTCAGAAGAAAAAGATGACCCAGAAGAAACCGAAGAAACAGAAACATGCATGGTAGACTTTTGCATGCCCAAGGACCTGGAGTTCTTCTCCAAGAACCACATAAAAGCTGCAGTGTTGTGGCTGGATGAGATGGCCTCAGCAGTTAAGAGCACCGCATGTGTCTTGCAGAGGAACTGGTTGGATTCCCAGCCCCCACAGGGTGGCTAAAGAACCATCTTTAATCCAGTTCCAGGGGAATCCGAGACCCCTCTTTGACTGCACACGAGTTGCGGACAACGAGGTCCACACAAACCTGCAGGACAGTACATTCATACACATTAAAAAAAGCTGAGTGTTGTAGCATTTGTAATCTCAACACTACACAGGCAGAGACAATAGATCCCTGTGCTCACCGGCCAGCCGTCTAGCCTAATTGGTGAGGCCAGTTCAGTGGAGACACTGTCTCCCAAACAAGGTTGGTAGCTTCTGAGGACCAACACCCAAAGATAATCTAGGTCTAGAAATACAGCTTGGAGGTCTAGCACCTACCTAGCATAAGTAAGGCCTGCATTTGATCTCCAGCACTGTTTAAAGACAAATATTTAAAGCACAGACAAGAATGTGTCTTGGGATTATAAAATTTATGTGGAAGGTCAATTCATGAAAACAGTACAAGAAGCTTATAGGGAAGTAGAGATATGCTACTGGAAAATTCTTTCACCCTATTGGAAGAGATAAGTAGACACTGGCTTAGGTCTACTGTGAGAAGACAAAGCTGCACACCCCAGCTCTACGGCAAGCTCTTAAAAGTAAAGGAGAGACGGGCTGTTGGTGCCACATGCCTTTATCCAGCACTTGGGGAGGCAGAGGCAAGAGGGATCTTTGTGGTTCAGGCCAGCCTGGTCTACAGAGGAGTTACCAGGACAGCTGGGGCTAAGGGACCCTGCCTCAAAAGACCAAAAGAAAAGAAAAGAAAAGAAGTGTGGATTTTAAATGTCAATAGCAAAAAGGATACCTGTGAGATACTAGTGATGTTAATCAACTGTAGCAAGCACTTTCACAATATATGCATATACTGTATTAGTCCAGGGTTCTCCAAAGGGGGAAAGAGTTTAGTAAAATGAGTGTATATATATATATATATATATATATATATATCATATATATAATTATCAAGCTGACGGATTCCGGGAGATCTGTCTAGTCTTCAGTCTAGTCTATGTTGGAAGTCTAAGAAGTTGGTTCTTATGAACAGCGAAGGAATGCACAGCAGCAAGAGAATCACGCAGTTGAGAGAGAAGGCAAGCAGGCGAGAAGCAAAATCACCCTTCTGCCATGGTCTTTTATACAGGCTGCCATCAGAAAGTAATGCCCACAGTTAGGGTGGGTCATCTGGCTTCAAATAATCTGATCCAGAAAGTCTCTCTCATTTCAGCTAATCCCAGATCCAGTCAAGTGGACAACCAAGATTAGCTCTCACATATACCAAATTATGAAGTTTTGCACCTTAAACATATGCAATTTTGAGACAGGATATTACTACATACCCCAGGCTAGCCTCGAACCTATGATCCTCCTGACTCTCCCCCTGAGAGTTTAAGATGTACAGAACACACCATCATGTCTGGAAATATATAAAGTTTTCAACTATGACTCAGTAAAGCTGGGGTGAAAAAAAGACTACAGAAAGACTGAAGGTGGTGTGATGACGTCACCTGGAAAGAGCTTGCTGGGCTTACTGTGCACATGAAGTTGTATCTCCTCTGTGGTCCTAATCATGCTGAGTATGTTTTGCTCGTGTGCGGGCCATTAGTAATCCCTTCTCTGTGAACCACTCATTCCTTTTCCCTTGGCAGAAAGGAATGTTCTCCCTGAGAATACAGTGACTTGTTCAGACTTCAGGTCCTACCCGGGCTGTATGACCGGAAATGGGTTTTTAGACCAAGAACCACAATACAACATGGAACTTTGGACATGAACAATGGGAAGTGGCATGGGATTTGGCCAACAACTGAATGAATGTAAAACTTTTCTGTTTGTTTTTTTTTCTAGAGGAAGAGTGTCCGTGTTGGTGGGTGGTGGGGGTGGGGAGACATGCCTTTAATCCTAGCACTCAGGAGGAGAGGCAGGCAGATCTTTGTGAATTCAAAGCCAGCCTGGTCTACAGAGCGAGTTCCGGACAGCTGGGGCTACAGGGAGACCCTGTCTTGAAAAGACCCAAAAAAAAAAAAAAAAAAAAAAAGAGGCAAGCCAGCTTGCTCTTTCTGTGACCAGGCTGAGGTGACCTGTCACTATGACTGGCTACTCTCTCAACCCAGAAAACCCCACAACATCATGAAAATCAAGAGGATCAAATCTTTGTGTTCACTTTAAGAACACACAGGAGCCGGGAGGGTGGCGCACGCCTTTAATCCTAGCACTTGGGATGCAGAGCAGGCGGATCTTTGTAGTTCAAGCCAGCCGGTCTACAATGAGTTCCGGACAGCTGGACTACAGGGAGACCCTGTCTCGAAAGACCAGAAAAAAAAAAAAAAAAAAAAAAAAAAAAGAACACACAGGAAACTTTCTAGGCCACCATGGGTTTGCACACCTGAAAAGCCACTAAGGATCTGAGCGACATCATTTAAAAGAGGCAGTGTGTGCCATTCCAGCAGGAAGTATGGCCATGTCCACCCATGGAGCTGGACACATAGGATCAGTGGCCTCAAGTGCTCTTAAGCTTTGCTGAGCATTCTTAAAATGCAGAGAATAAGGCTGAACTGAGAGGTTCAGATGTAGATTCTCTGACCATTGAACAGATTCAGGTGAGCAAAGTACCAAGATGCTTGGCCAGCTATGCTTGCAGATATTGCGGTCCCTCCTGCCAGAAATCAGGGTTAGATTAGCTCACACCAAGATGGCTCCATTGTTTCTAAACCAGGAAAGGAGGCTGCTCAGAAGAAAAAGATGACCCAGAAGAAACCGAAGAAACAGAAACATGGCATGGTAGAGCTTTGCATGCCCAAGGACCTGAGTTCTGTCTCCAAGAACCCACATAAAAAGCTGAGTGTTGTGGCTGGAGAGATGGCTCAGCAGTTAAGAGCAACGATTGCTCTTGCAGAGGACCTGGGTTGGATTCCCAGCACCCACATGGTGGCTAAGAACCGTCTTTAACTCCAGTTCCAGGGGAATCCGAGAACTCTTCCTCCTCTTCTGACCTTCGTGTGACACGGGTGCACCAACCTGCAGACAGTACATTCATACACATTAAAAAAAGCTGAGTGTTGTAGCATTTGTAATCTCAACGCTACACAGGCAGAGACAATAGATCCCTGTGCTCACCGGCCAGCCGTCTAGCCTAATTGGTGAGGCTCAGGTTCAGTGAGAGACCCTGTCTCCCAAAACAAGGTTAGTAGCTCCTGAGGACCAACACCCAAAGATAATCGAGGTCTAGAAATACAGCTTGGAGGTCTAGCACCTACCTAGCATAAGTAAGGCCTGCATTTGATCTCCAGCACTGTTTAAAGACAAATATTTAAAGCACAGACAAGAATGTGTCTTGGGATTATAAAATTTATGTGGAGGTCAAATTCATGAAAACAGTACAAGAGCTTATAGGGAAGTAGAGATATGCTACTGGAAAATTCTTTCACCCTATTGGAAGAGATAAGTAGACACTGGCTTAGGTCTACTGTGAGAAGACAAAGCTGCACACCCCAGCTCTACGGCAAGCTCTTAAAAGTAAAGGAGAAGCCGGGCGTGTTGGTGCACGCCTTTAATCCTAGCACTTGGGAGGCAGAGGCAAGGGATCTTTGTGAGTTCAAGGCCAGCCTGGTCTACAGATTGATTCAGGACAGCTGGGGCTACAGGGAGACCCTGTCTAAAAAGACAAAAAAAAAAAAAAAAAGTAAAGGAGAGGCCCGGCGTGGTGGCAAGACTTTATCCTAGCACTCGGGAGGCAGAGGCAGGCAGATCTTTGGAGTTCAAGGCAGCTGGTCTATCTACAGAGTGAGTTCCAGGACAGCTGGGGCTATAGGGGACCTGTTTGAAAAAACAAACCAAAAAGCAAACAAACAAAAGTAAAGGAGACATGCCTCATAAAGAACAGTGGAGGGCTGGAGAGATGGCCTAGGGTTAAGAGCGCCGACCGCTCTGCAGAGGACCCGGTTCGATCCCAGCACCCACATGCGGCTGAAACCGCTGAAGCTCATTCCAGAGAACTCCAGTTCCAGGGAATCTGAGACCCTCTTCTGCCCCACGGCATTGCACGAAACGGGCACAGACTTGCATGCAGACAGTACTCATACACAACAGAAATATAAAATTATAAAAAAAATTAAAATAAAAAAAAAGACAATGGAGATAAAATTGTATTATGAATAATATGAAACAATCCAAAAAGATAAGAAAGAACAAAGGGATGTTTACAAACAATAGAAAAATACTTTAAGCCAGTAGTAATTGCACTAAATAAAAATTATATAGGCACTGTAAAGAAATGAAAGCAACAGGATATTATCAAACTGAGTAAAAAGATCAAGATCCAGGGCTGGAGAGATGGCCTATCGGTTAAGAGCACTGACTGCTCTTGCAGAGGACCTGGGTTCAATCCCCAGCACCCACATGGCAGCTGAGAACCATCTTTAACTCCAGTTCCAGGGGAATCTGACACCCTCTTCTGACCTTCATGGCATTGCCCAACCACACGGGTGCACAAACCAAACCTACTGCAGACAATACATTCATACACATAAAAATAAATAAAAATTTTTTAAAAAGATCAAGATCCAGCACTGTGCTAGGATGTGGCTCAGTGGTAGAACACTTGCCTAGCATACACAAGGCCCCGGGTTTGATTCCCAACACTGTAAGAAAAGAACAGAAAACAAAACAATATGTCGACTCTAACAAAATGACATTAACTATGAAGTTTCAATGTAAAAAGATCTGCCAGGATAGACCATGAAAGATAACTGGAGTGGCTGTAATGAGCTGTGGCTCACTGGGTTGAGAGGACACCTAGCATGCACAAAGACCTTGGTTCCATCCCCACCCCACCCCAACCAATACGGAGCCTGAACTGGATCTATCGCGATATGTGTGCATTCCTCCGTAATGCCATTTGGCATGGTAGGAGGAGAGGCAGGAGGATCACAAGTTCAAGGTCATTTTCAGCTACTTAGCAAATTCAAGGCCAGCCTGGGCTACATGAGACCTCATCCCAACAAATAAACATTGTATAACTGAATATGCTATATTAATATCATATAAAGTAAAATAAAGAACAAGTAGCTTTTTTCAGAATAAGTCTTTAATTCAAGAAACCACCACAACAACCCTGTTTGTATTCACCTTCTAATAGAGCATCCAAATGTATGAGGCAGAGTGGGTTACAGCTGCTTAGCAGAGCACAGGTTAGCTAGCAGCTACAAAACCTGGATTTAATCCTGGCTGCAATAACAACAGAGTTGCAGACTTCAGCACTTATATATAAGGAATTATAAGAGCAATACATGTATATAAATACATCTATATATATACATATATAGATATAAAGGCCTGAGAATCACTCTCAATCATCATCATGTCCTCTGGGACATTTGTGCAATATTCTACCACAGAACAGTGAGCATATATCAAGAATAATATACTAGAACTTGCCAGGCCATAATGTACATCCCTAAATGTTTTTTTCCTTTTTTTTTTTTTTTTTTTTGTCCATAAATTTGAAGGAAAAGGCTGGGGATATAGCTCAGTGGTAGAGCCTTGCCTGTATGTATGCAAGTGCACTACTTGTGTGCCTGGTACCCACAGAGACCAGAAGAGGTCATTTGATTCCTTGCACCTGTGTGACAGACCATTGTTAGCCACCATGTGAGTGTTTGCTGAACTGAACATGGGACCCCTGCAAAGGGCACTCTTAACCAATGGACCATCTTTCAAGCCCTAGTGGTACACACTTAGAATTTCAATATTCAGGAGGCTGAGACAGGAGGACTGCCAGTTTCATACCAGCCTGGGCTACACATGAGACCCTGTTTAAAAAAAAAATCTAAATACAAAATTTGTTTTAACAATAGAATTTTTATTAATTCTTCAAGAATTTCTTACAATGCATTTTGATCAGATTCACACCCCTCCTCCACCTAAGTCCCCTGAGATCCACCTCCAGCCACTTCCAACTTCATTTCCTTATTATTTTTTTAAATAATCCAATTTGTGTTGCCCATAATCTGGATGCAAGGCCATCCACCGGAAGGTGGTCATCCCACCTGGGGCCACACAACTCTCCCTCCTCAGCCATCAGCCATCCACAGCTCCACAGTTAGAGGCGAGGGCTTGTAAGCCCCTCCTCTTCAGTGCTGGGAAGCTGACTGGCTTGATCTTACACAGATCTTGTGAGGCAGCCACAGCCTCTGTGAGTTAATGAGTGCAGTCATCCTGTTATGTCCAGAAGGCACTGTTTCAATCACAGAGGAAGCCCTCTCCAATCTTCCGGCTCAGTCTCCACCCCCCTCCCTTTTCTGCAATGGTCCCTGAGCCTTAAGGTGAGGACTGGGTGTGGTATAGATCTCCCATCTGTGGCTCAGCACTCCACTGACATTTATCCTCTAAACCTAAGTACAAAATTAAGAATAAAAAATAAATGACAGACTTCAATATAACACATTGATCAATGAAAGAAAACTTTAAACAATATTTGAAATGTTTAGAATTAAATGAAAACATAATATTTGTGGGAAACAGGGGAAGCTGTGTTCAAGAGGAGTTTAAATTTTTTCGACAGGTGTGGTGGAGCACACCTTTAATCCCAGCACTCAGGAGGCAGAGGCAGGCTGATCTCTGTGAGTTCAAGGCCAGCCTGGTGAGTGAGCTCCAGGCCAGCTGGGACTAAAGGGAGACCCTGTCTCAAAAAGATGAAAAAAAATTCAGTTATCTATTTTTATTTGATGTTTTTGACTGTTTTACCTGCATGTATGTAAGTGTACCACATGCATGCAATGCCTGTGAAGGTCAGAAGAGGGTCTCAGATCTCCCCTAGAACTGGACAGCTGTTATCTGCCCATGTGGATGCTGGGAATCAAACCCAGGTCCTCTGCAAGAGCAGCTAGTCTTCTTAACTGCTGAGCTGTCTCTCTGGCTCCTGGAAATAATATTTTTGTGTACCTGAGACTACTGTCTGGGAAAAGTACTATAAAAATACAGAAACTAGATGAAGAGTGTAGCTCAGTGGTAGAACAGTTGCTAGGCATGCAGGAAGCCCTGGGTTTGATTCCTCAGCAGTGTAAACCAACCAGAAAACAAACAAGGAAGAAAACAACAAAACACAGATCAAAAGAACATCTGAATGATAGAAAAATAACACACTTCCTCTGATAAAATTTGACAACCAACACCTCAAAGATAGAGCACAGAGATTCCATCAGAAGAGTGGAGAAACTGAACAAACTCTCTCAGAGCACCTGACCTTCTAGAGTTGTTTTCTGCTTTCTGCTCCTTTGTTACTGTAACAAAGTACCTGAGATAATTAACTTGTAAGGAGAAAAGGTTTATTTCAACTCACTGTCTATGCTTGATTGTCTCTATTGCTTCGGGCCTATGATAAGCAGTTCACTGAAGCAGAAATGTGAAGTGCAGCCATACCACCCCCCTCTTCAACCAGGAAACAGAGAGACACTAGATGGGTCAGATACCCAAATCTTTAGATATGGCCCCCAAGACCGTATAGCCATCCATCCAGCCCTCACTAAACATTCTGCTCCCCTAAGTTCCACCTTGGGCCTTTCAGAGACATTCACCATGGAAACTACTGCAGCCCAGAATTCTTACAAGGGTTTTAACTTAGTAAAAATAAAACATTTAAAGTGGGGATGTGTGCTGGATAGCTTTAGTGTCAACTTGACCCACCTGGGTTGAGGAGCCTCAGCTGTGGAATTGCTCCATTGGATTGGCCTGTGGCCACATCTGTGGAGTATTGTCTTGATGGTAAGCAGTGTGGAGGGCCCAGCCCACAAGTGGAGTAGTGCCACCCTGGGCAGGTTGTTTATGTAGTATAAGAAGGCAGGGCTGGGCCTGAGCCAGAGGAGCAAGCCAGTGAACAAGCATTCCTCATGGCCTATGCTTCAGTCCTGCCTCCAGGTTCCTGCCCTGAGTTCCTGCTTGGGCTCCCTAAGTGTGAACTGTGACCCGGGAGATGTAAGCTGAATAAACCCTTTCCTCCCCAAGTTGGTGTTGGTCAGAGTGTTTTGTCACAGCAATGGAAGAGAAACTAGAACAGGATGCTTTTTGGTGGTGACCACAGACCTCAGGGAGCTCATGCATGCTAGGCAAGTGCTGTGCTATTGAACCACATTCCCCACACAGGGAGTCTCTCTCTCTCTCTCTCTCTCTCTCTCTCTCTCTCTCTCTCTCTCTCTCTCTCTCCCTTCTCCTTTCGTGTAAACTGTACATATCTGGACTGTTTCCAGACATCACACTACTGAGTGGAACAGCATCTATGTTGACTGATTTGTGTACATCTCCCGTCTGTGGTGTCCACTCCCTTAGTAGACTCAGCATTCCTGCTTCCGGTTCCCACTGGCTCCTCCACCCCCACCTGCCCCTCATAACCCTCCCCCAATCCCCAAGACCCCTGCTATGGTTTAAATTGATTATGTCGGGGCTGGAGAAATGGACGACTGCACTTGCAGAGGACCCGGGTTTGATCCCCAGAACCCACATGGCAGCTGAGAACCATCCAAAACTCAAATTCCAAGAGAAACTCTAGTCCAGGGGAATCCAACGCCCTCTGTCGAACCTCCACAGCATGGCTGGCACAGGCGCACAAACCTACGGAGACGGTTTGTACATCGCGCTACAATGAATGAAAGTAAATCACGAATAGAGATAGAAGTAGAAACTTCACTATAAGATAATAATATGGTTCATTAATATATAAATTTGTTTGTCCTCCTCACCAGTCCTCCACATGTGTGTATATACGTCAGCTTCCAGTTGGTGTGGTGTTGTGTGTGGGTGTGTTGTTTTGGTGTGTCTGTGTGTCTGTGTGTCTTTGTGTATGTTTCTTTTCTCTTCTACATAAGCTCTCATGTAGGCTGGCCTAAAACTCTCTATGTAGCTTAGAGTAACCATAAACTCTTGACCCTCCTGCTTCCGCTCCCCAAGGGCTGGGGTGCAGGTGATTACCAAAACACCAGGGGCTGTGGCATTTTTTTGTTATTTTATATTTATGTGTATGTATGTAGGTCTGTGTGTGCCTGTGCGCATACGTACATGGTTCTCTATGGAGACTAGAAGCATCAGATCTCCCTGGAACTGGACTTATAGGGAGCTGTGAGGCACCTGACTGAGTGCTAGCAACCAAACTCAGGTCCTCTGCAAGAGGTCTTTTGAGCCCCTTGTTTTGATTTTTTTGAGGCAGGGGGGGCCTGCCTGGAACTGAGTCTGTGGTCTCCAACTCCCAAGGAGCCCTTTTTGTAAGGCTCTGTAGCCTTCAGGATATTGGGTCTGGCTGTGAAAATGTGCCACTAGGTGCTGGATTCTGAGTTTTGTCTGCCTCTAGTTCCATCTTGCATTCTCTTTCTCCTAATTGGCACTATGTGAACAGGTGTCACCACACAGTCTTGCTGCCAGGGACAGACCCACTCTACTGTGCCTTCCTCACCCAGATGCACTAAAATCAGGAGCCAAAATAAATCTTTCTGTCTGGTATTTTGTCACAGCAGTGAGAAAAATAACTCACACCTCCTGTAAGCTGTCTTGCCACTGTCATCTCAAATGCTATCCTTCTGCACAGAGAATATGGACTCTTCCCAGCAAGTCTTCTCCAGCTCCCAACACAGTGATTTCCGTCTGTACCCGCATCAACCCCCTCCCTTGAGAGGTTGCTGTCCTGCTTTCAAGGCCCATCCATTTTCTTTTGCTCACCATCCATCCATTTAAAGCCCCCCTCCCCTTTTCTTTGGTATTTTTGAGACAGGGTCTCCCTTTAGTCCCAGCTGGCCTGGAGCTCACTCTGTAGACCAGGCTGGCCTTGAACTCACAGAGATCCCACCACACCCAGCCTTAAAGTCCTTCTATAACTGACTTAGCCACTGATAGATTCTACCAGCATGAGAGTATAACAGTGGGTGCCAGTCATAAGTGTGAACCAACAGGCCAGTGGTCACTTGCTGAGCACCTATGAAGCAGAAGCCAGGAGGATTTGTTCCACCTGCTCAAGTTCCATCCCAGTGTGTGTCCTAGCCACTATTAGAAATGCAGAGACACCCACAAATGCCTGAAGACATAGAACATTGCTTAGATATTTAGTAAAACCATAGACATTTTCAAATCTGTTCATTTTAACAGAATTGTCCTTTACCCCCTTCTCTGGGCATTCTGTTTCTCCAGTGTTCACCCAAATAAAGAGGAGAAGGAACCTCTGTTCATAGTAGAAACCCATGGTTGTATGGCTTTGCAGATTAACATAACCTATAGATGGGTGTGCTTATCCAAATGGTGTGAATTCATTCCTACAAAGCTGAAGAAAGTGATCCTAACACAAGCCTAAGGGACAGATATCCACTTCTTTTGATTATTATTAATTTGTGTTTATTTATTTTTTTGGTCTTTTTGAGACAGGGTCTCCTTGTAGCCCCAGCTGGCCTGGAACTCACTATGTAGATTAGGCTGGCCTTGAACTCACAGAGATCCACCTGCCTCTGCATCCTTAGTACTGGGATTAAAGGTGTGAATCACCATGCCTAGCCTTTATTTATTTTATGCATATGAATGTCTTGCCTGCACATATGTAAGTGTACCACCTCCAAGTAATTTGCAGAGGGGCCAGAAGAGGGCATTGGATCACCTGGAACTGAGTAAAATAGCCACCATAAGGGTGCTGGGAACACTTATGCTGACCCATCTCTCCATCCTCCAACACCAACTTCTTAATTGTGATATGTTTGATTCCTTTAGTTGGATGAACAAATTGTTTTGAAGTCTTGACTATTTTTTTTTATGTTTTTGAGACAGGGTCTGTATTAGTCACTTTTCTGTTGCTGTGATAAAACCACCATGAGCAAGGGAACTTATAAAAGGAAAGAGTTTATTTGAGCTTACGTTGACGGTTTTCAGGGAATCAGAGTCATTGTGGCAGGAAAGCATGGTGGCCAGGGCTGGAGCAGCAAGCCAGGGTCACATCTCACAATGAGCACAGCAAAGCAGAGAGAGAGACTGAGACTGCAAGGCTTGTTTAAACTCACTAAGCCTGCCCCCAATGATGTACTTCCTCCAACATGGCCAACCTTCTAAGACCTCCAAGAACAGTGCCACCAACTGGAGACAAAATATCTGACACTTAAAGCCCATGGGGGACATTCTCATCAAACCACCACAGGGTCTCATTGTGTAGATCAGGCTGGCCTCAATCTCTCAGAGATCCATCTGCTTCTGCCTCCCAAGTGCAGGATTAAAAGTATGAACTACTGCCCCTGTTTTAAGCCAAAACACCTCACTAGAAAATGTCAAAGTAGAAAAATAACTCAGAGGACTTAATGGAAGGAGCAAAAAAATTCTGGCCTGGACCTTGCTACAAGACAGGCTGGCCTCAATCTCACAGAGCTCCTCCTGCCTCTGCCTCCCCAGTGCTGGGATTAAAGGTGTGTGCCTCTGCCAGTATTGAGAGAAAAATGTTAATCCATGTTGTCCAATCCTGTTGGCAGATTCAAACAAATAGAAATATTTCTCTATCATTTTGACTGTCACATAATTTTACAAGAACACAAATTCTAGCAGTCTATTCAGACAGTTCTCTCAACCAAAATTTGTTGAACAAGTCTCTGTAATCATTTTAGTTAACAAATGTCAATAATAAATTATATGTAATCACCACTCAAATTTTGAATGTCCATGAATTAGAATTATTGGAACAAGTTTATTTCAAAACATTGTCATTAATGTTTGTCCTTACATCTTCTTCTGATTCTAAGAAATTAAGCTGAAAACCTTTTTTTTTTTTTTTTTTTTTGAGACAGGGTCTCCCTAAAGTCCTGGCTTGTCCTGGAACTTGCTCTGTCTACCAGGCTGGCCTTGAGACATACAAGAGATCCACACCTGTCTCTCTGCCTCCAGAGTCTAGGTTCAAAGGCGGCGCTACCACACCCGGCTGAAAGTTTTTATTTCTATCTGATCTAAACACTTCTCATTGCAGAACAGTTAGGTAAACTGATGAAATATTCTATTGCTTACATTGTCATAATTATTCTATAATTCCAATTTATTTGCA
>VZQC01004289.1:0-17590 GCA_009823505.1 Rhizomys pruinosus | reverse complement strand
AAAAAAAAAAAAAAACACAAGAGTGGAACAACCAGAAATGTGGGTTACTATGAAAAGACCAAATCTCCACATCATAGGGATAGAGGAAGGAGAAGAATCCGAGACAATGGTATTGATCAGGCCTTCAACAGGATAATAGAAGAAAATTTCCCCAAACTGAAAAAAGACAAACACATAAAAATACGGGAAGCAAATAGAACACCAAATAGAAACACCAAAATAAATTCCCATGCCATATCATACTTAAAATGCTAGATGCTCAAAACAAATACAAAATACTGAAAGCCACAAGAGAAAAACAACAAATTACATATAAGTGGAAATCCATCCAAATTACAGCTGACTTCTCAGTGCAAACTATGAAAGCCAGAACATGGACCAAAGTATTCCCAGTGATAAACGACTTTAGATCCCAACCCAGACTATCATACCCAGCAAAAAATGTCAATTATAAGTTGAAGGAGAAAGAACAATATTTCATAACATAAACAAAATGAAAGAATACGTTTCAAAAAACCCAACACTTCAGAAAATACTTGAAGCGATTCAAAGAACAGAGGAAAGGAACAACTATACCCAAGCAGCTAGACAGTGAAATTAATAAAAATATAACACCATAAATACAAACTTAGACCAAGAATGCAAGCAAAGAATAAGTTGAAAGGAAGCAAGACACATCTCTAAATAATAACCTTAAATATTAATGGTCTAAACTCCCCAATCAAATGATATAGACTTGGAGAATGGATCAGGAAACAGAATCCATATATATGCTGCTTACAAGAAACCCAACTCACCCTCAAGGACAGAGACCAACTTAAAGTGAAAGGATGGAAAAAAGTATTCCAAGAAAAATGATACCAAAAAGCAAGCTGGAGTTTCTATTATAATATCAGACAAAAGAGACCTTAGAGTAAAGTCAATCAGAAGTGACAAAGAGGGCCATAACATCCCTATCAAATGAACAATTAACCAGGAAGACTTCACAATCCTAAATGTTTATGAACCAAACTCTGGTGCACTGAACTGCATAAACACAATTCTGCAGGTCCTCAAGACACAGATTAATCCCAGGACACTGATAGTGGGGGACTTCAATACCCCTCTGAGCCCCTTGCATAGATAAATCAGACAAAAAATTAACAGAGAGATATTGGAACTGAACAATACAATACAACAAATGGTCCTCACAGACATCTACAGAATATTCCACCCAAACACCAGAGAACATTCTTTCTACTCTGTGCCCCATGGAACATTCCCCAAAGTCGACCACATACTCAGACACAACAGAAATCAGAACAAATACAACAGGATTGAAATTATTTCATGCATTCTATCAAACCACAGTGCAATAAAGCTCAAAATTAATGCCAGAATACACCCAACTAGCTACAAGAACACACAGAGACTAAACAACACAATCCTGAATAATGAATGGGTCAGGGAAGAAATAAAGAATGAAATAAAGGTAATCATGGCACCAAACAAAAAGAAAATACAACACATCCTGAATTATTTCATCTCGCCAGCACCTGTAGTTTTTTGCACTTCAGTCCAGAATTTTATTCTTATCCTCTTTCTGTTCCTTGAGTTGTTTCTTTGTGTGTTCTTTAAAAGTCCTTGAATTCTTTGATCACATATATTATTGTTCTTATAAGCTCTGTGTCCTGGGATTTTATGTAAATCATAGGATTTCTTGGGAACCTATTATCTTGGTTTTTCATATCATTTTTATTTTTGAATTGTGTCTTGGGCCTCTCTCTCTCTTTCTCTCTCTCTCTCTCTCTCTCTCTCTCTCTCTCTCTCTATATATATATNCGCAGGTACACCACAATGCAGATGAACTCACATAAATGCAGGCGATACAGTCATACACACAGAATAAAAATAATAAATAAAATATTTACAGAATAATCCCCACCATTTCCATAATTGTGCATCTATAATTTTTCTATCAGCTTTACTAATTCCTACAAAAATTTAAATACAATATTGCTCATATTCATGTTATAGAAATGTTCATGATGTCATCTTTCTTTACCGCTGCAGATAACTCCATTGTGTAGATGTAACACATTTTCTCTAACCACTTGTCAGTTGAGAGGCACTTGGGTTGGTTCCAGCTCCTCGCTATTGTGAAGAGAGCTGCAATAAACATGGCTGTGCATGTATCTCTGTGGTAAGATGAGTCTTGTGGGTACTTACCCAGGAGTGGTATGGCTGGGGTCAGGTGGCAAGTTCATTCCAAGTCTTCCAAGGGTTCTCCACACTACTTTCCATAGTGGCTGTAGGAGTTTACATTCCCACCAGCAGTGGATGAGTGTTCCCCTTTCCCCACAACTTCTCCAGCACTTGGTATCATTTGTTTTCTTGATGCTAGCCAATTTTATTGGAGTAAGATGATATCTTAAAGTGGTTTTGATTTGCATTTCCTTACTGATTAATGATGTTGAACACTTCTTAAGATGTTTCTCAGCCATCTCTAATTCCTCACTTTTGAAATCTCTGTTCAGCTCGTTGCTCCATCTATTGAGTCGGCCACTTGTTTTCTTTCTTCTTTGTTTTTTGAGTAGTTTATATATTCTGAAAATCAATGCTTTGTCAGATGTAACTGCTATGAAGATTTCCTCCTACTCTGTGGGGTTTTTCTTCGTTTTCTTGATTGTTTCTTTTGATGTACAGACGCTTTTGAGTTTAATGAGGTCCTATTTGTCAATTGTCAACCTTAATTCTTGTGCAGCAGCTGTGTGATTAAGGAAGTCATTTCCTACTTCTATGTCTTGTAGTCTGCTGCCAAGTATTCCTTTTATTGCTTTCAGAGTTTAGGGTTTCACATTGAGGTCTTCAATCCATCTGGAGTTGACTTTTGTACAGGGTGAGAGGTAGGAGTTTAATTTCATTCTTCTACAAGTGGTGATCCAGTTTTGCCAACACCACTTGCTGAAGATGTCTTTCCTACTTTGTGTCTTCTTGGCCCCCTTGTCAAATATGAGATGGCTGAAATTGTATATGCTCGTTTGGATCTTCGGTTTTGTTACATTGGTCAACAGGTCTGTTTTTTGCCAGTACCAAGCTGTTTTATGACTATAGCCTTGTAGTATAGTTTGAGGTTCGGTATAGAGATCCCCCTGTATTGCTCTTTCACTGACGGTTGTTTCAGATATTTGGGGTCTTTAGTTTTTAAAAATGAAATTAAGGACTTTTTTTCCAAGCCTGTGAAGAAACTCTTGGGGATTTTAATTGGGATTGTATTAAATCTATACAAGAGTTTGAGTAGAATGGACATTTTTACTATATTAATTTTCCTAATCCATGATCATGGGAGGTTTTTCCATCTTCTGAGGTCTTCTTCAATTTCCTTCTTCAGGTGTTTAAAATTTTTGTTGTAGAGATCTTTGGTGTCTTTGGTTAGATTTGTTCCTAGTTATTCTATTGTTTTTGAGGCTACTGTGAGTAGGAAGGTCTCCTTGAATTCCTTCTTCTGTTGCTTGTTGTTGGTGTAAAAAAGGCTACTGATTTTTCTATGTTAATTTTGTATCCTGCCACATTACTGAAACTCTTAATCATTTCTAGGAGTTTTCTGGTGCTTTTAGCATCCCTTAAGTAAACAATCATATCATCAGCAAAAAGGGATAGCTTGACTTCCTCTTTTCCAATTAGTACTACTTTAATTTCCTTTTCTTGCCTTATTGCCCTAGCAAGTGTTTCAAGCACTATATTGAAGAGGAGTGGTGACAGGGGGCAGCCTACATTTAAACTGGTGACAGGGGGAAATTCCTACCTTTAAAGGGAATGCTTCTATCATTTCCCCATTTAAGATATTGGCTATGTGTTCCCTGTATATGGCTTTGATTACATTGAGGAATGATCCTCCAATCCAATTCCCTCTAGGACTTTAAGCATGAAGGGATGCTGGATTTTGTCAAAGGCTTTTTCCACATCAATTGAGATGATCAGGTGTTTTTTGTCTTTCAGTCCATTTATATGCTTAATGATAGTTATTGATTTTCATATTTTGAACCATCCCTGCATCTCTGGTATGAATCTAACTTGGTCATGGTGGATGATCTTCTTGATGTGGGTCTGTATGTGATTTGCAAGTATCCTGTTTAGAATTTTTGCCTCTGTGTTCATTAATGAAATGGATCTATAGTTCTCCTTTTTGGTTGTATCTTTGCCTGGTTTTGATAATAGAGTGATGCTGGCTTTATAGAGGGAATTTGGGAGAATTCTCTCTATTTGTATCCTTCTAAACAATTTGAGTAATAATGGTTGTAAGTCTTTTTGAAATGGTTTATAGAATTCTACCATGAAACCAACTGGACCATGGCTTTTTTTAGTTGGGAGGTCTCCTGTCTTCAATTTCTTCATGTATTATGGGTCTGTTTAAGCTGTCAATCTCTTCTTGGTTGAGCTTTGGTATTTCCCAGGGCACCATTATGGGTATGCTAAAAGTTAAATTTGACAGATGAACCCTAAACATAACAGACAGGAATAAATAACAAAAATCAGAGGAGAAATCAATGAAATAGAAACAAAGAAAACAATACAAAAAATCAATGAATCCAAAAGTTTGTTCTTTGAGAGAATAAACAAGCATGACAGACCTCTAGCCCAGTTAACCAGAAGAAATAAAGAGCAACTCCAAATCAATAGAATCTGTGATGAAAGGGGAAGTATAACAACAGACAATGAAAAGATCCAGACAATCATACGAGAATAGTTCAAAAACCTATACTCTACTAAGTTTGAAATCCTAGAAGAAATGGATGAATATCTGAAATCCTGGGAATCACCAAAGCTCAAAATGTAACCAAGCTACATTACTAATATAAACATACTCAAACTCAATTAAACAAAAGCCAAACAGAAATGCCTACTAGTCAGATAACCAATAAAGAACATCCACATGCTCAAATGGCAGCAAATTCACAAATTATAAGAAAAAAAAAAAACAAGAGAATATGTCTCCAAGAGAATCCACTGCCCTTCCAGAAGTGCACAACAATGAAAACCACTTTTATGGAACAGCTGGACTTAACATATAAAAGGACAACTTTAATCATGATCAAAGAACTTAAAGGAAATACAGACAAGCAACCCAAAGAACTTGTGATACAAGCTCAGAGATATACAAATATTCAACTTACTGAAAGATCAAAAACAATTCATGATTTGAAAACTGAATTCACAGCAGAAATGGAGATAGTGAGCAAACCCAAACAGAAATAAACAAGAAGTCAAAAATCCCAATAAGCCAATTGGAAACAACAGAAAGCCTCATAAGCAGAATGAATGAAACAGAAAACAGAATGTCAAGACTGGATGACAAAGTTGATGATCTGGGGTCCTTAAGCAAAGACTATGACAATTAAAAACCACAAGAGTGGAATATGCAGGAAATGTGGGACAACAGGAGAAGACCAAATCTAAGAATTGTAGGCATACAGGAAGGAGAAGAATCTCAGGCCAGTGGCACTGAGCAGATCTTCAACACAACTCTAGAAGAAAATTTACCAAATTAAGAAAAGACCTACCTATAGACATTTAAGAAGCACATAGAACACAAAGTAGACATGCCCAGGACAGAAAATCCCCATGGTATGTCATAGTATGAACATCAAATACACAGAACAAAGAGACATTACTGAAGGCTACTAGAGAAAAACAAGTTACATATAAAGGAAAACACATCAGAATCACAGCTGATGTTTCAATGCAAACCATGAAAGCCAGGAGATAACTAAAGCATCCCCAGTTGCAAATGGTATTGGATACCAATGAAAATTTGTTTTGTCCAGCAAAACTGTTTATCAAGTTTAAAGCAAAACAGAAATTTTTTCATGACATGAATACGCTGAGAGAATTCATGTCTACCAAATGACCCATACAGAGAATACTTGAAACAATACAAAGGACTGAAGCCAGGAATGAGCACACTCAAGGAGCTACAGAAAGAACAGAAAGGATGGTATAATCATGGATATACAAACTAGGTCCACAAACTTAAAGAACTTAAAATGACAGTATCCAATACACACATTTGAATATTATCATTAAATATCAATGGCCTCAACTCCCCTGTTAAAAGACACAGACTAGCAGAATGGATCCAAAAAAGAAAACCCATTTTTGGTTGAATTAAAAAAACTCATCCTACCTTCAGGATAGGTACTCTCTTAGAGTGAAAGGATGGAAAAAATATTTTCCAAGTGTCAATAAGTGTTGTAATTCCAATATTTGACAAAATAGACTTCAAATTAAACTAGCTAGAAGAGATTAGAAGACAGTAAATTCATTCTAATTGAAGGAAAATTTAATTGACCAAGAATATATTACAGACATTGAAATGATGTAATAGAGACCCTAAAACAACACAACCTAAAACTTTAGTATTGTTCCAGAACCCCCTGAACAGAATGAGAATAGACTGACACACTGATGACAGGAGGGGAGGAATTTTTCTCCCAGGAAGAGATTTCACACAGTGTACCTCATGTCTCAGCTAGCATTGTATAGCATACCTGGCTTTTGTTTCACAATAATGTTTCACCCACTACTACACCAAAGGAGGCAGTCTAAAACATACCCCGAGTTTGAACAAACTGTAAATAGACACATTTACCTTGCTACTTTGTGTTTTTCAACTTCCTTTGAGATTAAGGTGGCTGCATCTGTCAGGTGGACATTTCTTGCTTATAAACATATGCTTATGATTTAGTAAAATGACGTTTTGTTTTGTTTTGATTTTATCCTGGTTTTACTTGTAATGTTCAGGCAAATTCTCTCACTTGTGACCTTCATTTGTTTTCTTTTATGCACCTGCTGCTAATTTGTCATGACAGATTCCAGGTGTATTTGAAATGCTGTTATTTTGAAGGCCTAGTTGAACCACTGCTGGATGATTGTGCATGTTACAGGAATGTTGATATTTTGTTTGTGTCTCCCCTTGTTTGCCTTTCTGGCTGACTTGGCTTGGCATTTGAGCATTTAGATTTTTATTTTAATCAGTGTCTCTATATCTTAGCTATGACCATTTTGGGTCACTTTGTAGTTCCAGCTAATATGAGAATTTATTTCACCCCCTGAGGCTTCAATAGGCCCTGGGCACTGCTACTGAATGATAACAACTCACCAGGATAAAATTATTAGGATTTGAATTTGAATAAGTTTAGAAAAGCACTGTTGTAACTTATGTAGTCATAAGAAGTGACAGGTCTGGGTCTTCTTGTTGGCCTGCAAGGACATTTTGCTGACTAGTCTTTATAAAAAAGAGTGTATTTTCTATGCTGGATTAAAGTATTTGGGGGATGATTGTGTGTATTATCCATATATCTGTAATAACTCACTAATGTGCCCAAGTCAACTTCATTTTTGCATTTTAGATATACCTATGCATTAAAATCCAGCAAAGCCTAATTCATGTTGAATGCATCTGCACAAGTGACAGCGTTCTTCAGACGACTGATGGATGAAAACTGGTACTTAAGAAGCTGGATCTCACAGCATTTAACTGGGCCAGGCCCAACTGAAAGTGTGTTAGCATTGGTTGCTCCTTGTATAGCCCTTGTGATGTTCCTTTCAGACACAGTCATATATCAAGAATTCTTTTGAAAACTTTCAATGTTTTATTTATGACTGTAGGTGTTTATGGAAATATAATTGACTTCTAATGACTACATAATTGATACTATGTAAATGTTCCAATAGAGGAAAAGTATCTTTTTAAATACTTAACAAGCTATTACACATAGCTAAATCATAGATGCAAATGAAATCGTCAGGAAAAAAAAAAAAAACCTGAGCCGGGCATGGTGGTGAACCCCTTTAATCCTAGCACTTAGGAGGCAGAGGTAAGCGTATATTTCTGAGTTCAAGGCCAGCTTGGTCTACAGAGTGAATTCCAGGACAGCTGGGGCTACAGGGAGATACTGTATCTCAAAAAGAAGCCCCCCACCCCAAAAAAACCCTGAAAGTATTATGGAATCAGTGCTCTGAAATCCCGATTATGAGTCCATATGAACAAAACTTTGACTCATATTATTGCAGGTCAATAGAAGAAGGCAGCTCAGTGCTCAAGCATATAAAATTAAATCTAAACATTATCTGGAAAAATGTTAGCTAAATGACCTGAGAACGGGTTAACAAAATATTCCAAGTTATTTATTAAAACATGTAGTTAAAAAAATGAAACTCAATAAATTTTCCCCAAAAGTCGAATCACTTGGAGCATCTCCTAGAAGGAGGAAGAAGGTGAGCAGATGCATTCATTGATTAAAAGAAATTAGTTCAATTTCATTTTAAGAGGTCTCTAACATACTAAATCACAATTGTTTCAGTGCAGGACAGTTCCTTTTTCTGGTACTGGGGATTGAACATACCTAGGTCCTTGTGCATGTGAGGCAAGGTCCCTCCACTTAAGCCAGGATAGTTCTGGAAGACTGATTCCAAATTTACTCTGAGACACGTGGGATCCTAAATGTCAGTGGATGTTGTTCTGAGGTTCATTAGCTAAAGTGCTAATACTAGGCAATCCCTACAAACCAGGCAGATTACTTCTGGGGTGGGGAGAACATATGACTGAGCAGGTAGATGGGACATGGTAAAACGTGCACTTTTTAAAGGAGGTATTCGTAACTGACCTTGAGTAGCATTTTGGAAGATTGCTCAGGATACCTGATGTATGATGCAGTCAAGATCAGAAGGGGATTCGGAAGGAGGCAGATGTATGTTCTCCCTAATTTTCAGATTGTGGCACCAATCCAGTTATGTGTGTACATATATGGATATAACACAAAGAGGCAATAAATTGGAAAGGATTCTGGAGGTAAAGAAAAAGAAAAATCCCCAAACATGGGACATTAAGGAACAGAGGTTACTAGTGGGGAGGTCAAGAGGGTGGGCGTGCTGGGTTGGGAGGGGAAGACAGGGAGATCAACAGGAGTAAGATGGGAGCTGGGGGAAGTCAGCATAGGGGGAAGGTGAGGATGATGGGGTGGAGCGGCTGGAGAGGGAGGAGGTTGTAAGGGAAGAAGAAAGAATAGAGATGTTCTGAATTTGAGAGGCTAGGAAATCCAGTGTAATGTGATGCCCCTAGATTCCATGAGAAATTCACATACACTCTGTGAATACTAGTGGACAGATTGTGCAACTCACTGGCTGTGTGGCAGGGAACAGTGCAAGACAGCCCATTAAATGGTTAGTGAGAGCGATCCAAGTGACTCAAAACAAAGCAGGCTATCTCCAAATCTCTTGACTATCTACCAGAAACAGAAAATAAGAGCCTACTGTTCAGAACAGGATATGCTAAGAACAGAACATGCTTCAGGGCTAAGACTTAAATGAACAGAACATGAACCGTCCAGGTACCTTTCTACCTGAAGTCAATTGTTCATAATGCTAGGAAATATTAACCATGCTATTAGAGAAAATCAATCAAAGGTACAAGCCAGTGTCAAACCCTAACAACAATGATGAGCTGCCCAGAAAACTACCTCTATTGATGCAATAGAGGCACTGTTGTCTGGGGGATGGTCAACAGCTGTCTAATTGGACTTGGAATCTTCTCAATGGGAGTGAACCCATGAGAGCCACTGTAAACATGATAATGCACAGGGCCTGAGGGGACATAGAGCCTAGAGGGAAGCCAATTGGTGCCATATCTCTAGACAAATGAAATTTCTTACCATACACGTAGTATGGAAATTTATATTTACAGAGAAGTCCATGGTATGCCACTTATCAAAAAAGCTGGTCTTTGCAAAGGATGGAGGTCACTACAGAATCCCACAACTGGTCATACACAGAATATATACATCTGAAAAATCCCCATTCCTAGAAGACACATCTACAATTGAACCTCTACATACTGAGGAGAGGCAGAGTGAAAACAAACACACTCCTAAATTCTCACTAGTGATGATTCCATATACAATAGAATGTAATGCAAATAGAAGGCCATAACTAGTCAATCTCCAAAGAATGCTAGCTCACAGAGTAGGAATCCATGGATGGAGCCCCCATATTAAACCTCATTCAGCTCCTTCCCAGGGATAATTTGCAGAAAAGGAGGCAGAAAGATTGTAAGAGCCAGAGTTTGTACATGAATGTGAGAAGAAGTGCCTTATAATTGGCAGTAAGATTTCAAATGTAAACCTGTGGCAAAGTAGCATGAGACACAGGACCCTACTGGAACAAGGTCTCAAAGGGGAGCCAGAGAGAGGGATGGGTGACTGAACCTGGACTGAGAACCAGAAGAGACTGAGTACTTGGGTGAGGTGGACTATGCCTTACCTAAGATTCCTAGATATGCTGACTAGGTTCCAGTGGATCTATTTGTTCACAAAACACAAGGTGTTTTGGTCTGATAGGTTGACTGGCTAGGACTTAGCTTCAATGTTGTAATGCATGAGTTCTGATGGGGGGTTGAGGTATGGGGGATACTGGGTTTGATTGGAAAGGATTGTATGAGGTATACAAATGCTCAATAAAAAAGGTAGTTGAATATAAGCCTGATATCAAGCCAGTGAGTGCTATTCCTACAGTGTCCTGCTTCAAATTCCTGCCTTGAGTTCTTGCCTTGGCTTTCCTCAGTGATGGGCTGCATGACCTGTAAGAGAAATAAACTCTTTCTCCCCCCTCCCCCCCCAAAAGAATAATCTACTTAAGTTTATATTTATTTTGATTCATGTATACCAGGAAGGGAGCAGTACCCAAGTTATAAAATGCATTGTCTTTTTTGTTAGGTTGTTAAAGAATTTAATATGAAGGGTAAATTCCAAGGATAGGTAGCTCTCTACTGTAACATTTTCTTTTTTTTTTTTATCTACATCCTTAACCAAATGATTATGCTTGAATCAGGGCCATTGGCCACAGATAAAGGATGGTATTGACTTAATTTGGGGATAGTGCTATTTTCCCCATGAAAATATTTTTGTGCCTTTAATTGCACTGAAGAAAGAAAAATGTATGCAATATCTTTTTTTTTAATTTTATTTATTTTTTTGTGTGTGTGCGAGTGTACTGTCTGCATGTAGGTTTGTGTGCCCATGTCGTGCAATGCCGCAGAGGTCAGAAGAGGGTCTCGGATTCCCCTGGAACTGGAATTCTCCTGGAATTGGAGTTACAGACGGTTCTCAGCTGCCATGTGGGTGCTGGGGATCGAACCTGGGTCCTCTGCAAGAGCAGTCGGTGCTCTTAACCGCTAGGCCATCTCTCCAGCCCGCAATATCTTAATACCTTATTATACACTTTAGTTATTCCAAAGAAGCCAAGATTACTATCTAGTGATGGCTACTTAGTTTAGGTCTTCAGAATACTCTATCTGCTTCTATTTTGAATAGCTGGTTTGGTATAAGTGCTATGCGGTTCTTTTTTAAGGTGACTTGGTATAAGTGTTAAGTTTTTATCATATAAAGAACTCAGGACTTTCTTCTGTAGTTCAATACAGGGAAAATGATTTTAGCAAATCATTTTAGAAACTTTAAAATGTTTGACTCACTAGTTAGTGTATTAGAGAATGAATTAGAATCGACCCCCTTCCTGTGTATTTTGTTCCATGTATATAAGAATGCTATAGTACATTGATTCTGTGTGTGTGATTTATGTAAATCAATACTTCTCAAAATATCCCTCACTCACATTTTAAAATAAGTGTAAGAAGGAAACTACTTAGTGACACACATTCCTGGGCATCATCCCGGACATGCTGAGTCAGAAACTGTGGATCAGGACCCAGCAATCTAATTATCCAAGCCTCATAGGTGAGTATGAGGCACAATGGTATCAGATGCATTAGGATTGATTGTCTAGTTTGGTCCATTTTCTTTCTTAAGTTTTCATTGAGCTTTTGTACATTTCATAAATATTAAGTCCTATCTTCCATATTTTTTCTCTTTTTTTAAGGTTTTTGATGCACACGTTTACTGTTTTGTTCTGGTCTTTGAATAGTTCTTATACCATGCAAACTGCTTTTAAAAGAAGTCTTATATAAGAAAAGATGCAATTAAATAATGTGCTATGTTGCCCTGGCCAGGTATCTTATTTACATCTCATATGCAAAAAAAAAATGATAAGGCCTGGAAATTCTGTTCAGAAAGCTGGTCTACCTAGAGAAAAACTGCTTCCTGTAGGCGCTGCATGAGTTTGCAGTCCCACCAGCAGTGAATAAGTGTTCCCCTTTCTCCACACTCTCTCCAGCAATTAATATTGTTTGTTTTCTTGGTCATAGCTAATCTTAGAGGTGTACGATGAAATCTTAATTTGGTTTTGATTCACATTCCCTTAATTGCTAATGATGTTGAACAGGTTTTAAGGTGTTTCTGAGCCATCTTAAATTCTTCTCTTGAGAGGTCTCTGTTCAGATCTTTAGCCCATCTTTTAATTGGATTATTAATTTTTGCAGACCTTTGTTTTTTGAGTAGTTTATATATTCTGGATGTTAAACCTCTATGAAGTGTATCATTGGTGAAGATTTCCTCCCAGTCTGTGGGTTTTCTCCTCACTTCTTTTTTATTTTCAAAATCATCTGTTTACTATAATAAACAAAAGGAACCTTTTGTGTATTTGCAATATGGAGCTTACATTAACCAAAGAATTTCTTCCTTACTATACAAAATATGACCTAGCAAGTGGAAACAAACCTTTTTTCCCTTTCCAGAAAAACAAATGGTCTCATCACTTCTTTGTTTCTTTGGCTGTACAGACGGTTTTAGTTTAATAAAGTCCCACATGTTGATTGTTGACTTTAGTTTCTGCAGCTGGGTCTGGAGAGATGACCTAGAGGTTAAGAGCGCCGACTGCTCTTGCAGAGGACCAGGGTTTGATCCCCAGCACCCACATGGCGGCTGAGAGCCGTCTGTAACTCCAGTTCCAGGAGAACTCCTGTTCCAAGGGAATCTGACACCCTCTTCTGGCCTCCCCAGCATTGCACGACATGGATGCACAGACCTGCGTGCAGACAGTACATTCATACACAGAGAAAATAAATAAATAAAAATAAAAAAAGTCTTTTCCTACAACTGTATGTTGTGGGTTACTGCCTATATTATCTTTTAGTATATTCAGAGTTTCAAGTTTCACATTGAGGTCTTTGATACATTTAAAGTTGACTTTTGTACAAGGTGAAAGGTAGGAGTTACTTTCATTCTTCTACAAGTGGTGATTAAGTTTTGCCAGCACCATTTGCTGAAGATGTTACTTTTCCTCCATTGAGTGTTTTTGGTTCCTTTATCAAAACTAAGGTGGCTGAAATTATATGTACTCAAATTTGGATGTTCCATTTTATTCCATTGATTTATGGGTCTATTTTTATGTCAATACCATGCTGTTTTTATCACAATAGATCTGTAATAGAGATGAAAATCTGGTAAAGTAATTGCTCCTGTATTACTCTTTTTGCTCTGGGTTGTTTTGTCTATCTGGTATCTTTTTGTTTTTCCATATTAATCTTGGAATTTTTTTTTCTAATTCTGTGAAAATGTCATGGGGATTTTGGTTGGGATTGCATTGAATATGTATCCATTTTAGTATATTAATTCTTCCAAATCATGAACATGGGAGATATTTCCATCTTCTGATGTTTTCCTTAATCTCCTTCCTCAAAGATCTAAAGTTTTCATTGTAAAGATTTTTAATATCTTTTGTCAAATTTATTTCAATGTATTTTATTTTTATTGAGGCTATTGTAAATGATAGGGTTTCCAGGGGCTGGAGAGATGGCCTAGCAATTAAGAGTGCCGACCGCTCTTACAGAGGACCCGGGTTCAATACCCAGCACCCACATGACGGATGAGAACCATCTGAAACTCCAATTCCAGGAGAACTCCAGTTCCAGGGGAATCCGACACCCTATTCTGACCTCCATGGCATTGCATGACACGGGTGCACAGACCCACAGGCAGACAGTACATTCATACACATACAGAAATAAAATTTAAAAAAGTAAATGATAGGGTTTCCATGTGCTCCTTCTCTCATTGCTTGTTGTTGGCATATAGGAAGCTTACTGATTTTTGTAGATTAATTTTGTAACCTGCAACTTTACTGAAGCTGTTAATCATTTCTAGGAGTTTCCTAGTGGAATTTGGGGTATATCTTAGGTATAATATCATGTCATCTGCAAAAATGGAGGGCTTGACCTCCTGTTTACTGATTAGTACTTTTATTCCTCTAGCAAGAGTCTTAAGCACTATATTAAAAAGGAGGGGAGATAGTAAGCAATCTTGTCTGGCTCTTTACTTTAAGGGCAATGCTTCTAGTTTTTCTCCATTTAAGATGGTGGCGGGAGAGAATGTAGTCTGAGTGATTAAAAAAATGGTGGTGGTGGGTTTGTTGCATATCATATATCTTTAATTATGTTGGGGAATGTCTCCTCCAGTCTAATTCCCTCTAGGACTTTAAACATAAAGAAATGTTGTATTTTTTCAAAAGCCTTTTCTGGGTCAATTAAGATGACCATGTGGTTTTTACCTTTGAGTCCATTTATATAATTTATTACATTAATTGATATATACATGTTAACCATGCCTGAATCTCTGGAATAAAACCAACTTAATCATGGTGAATAACCTTTTGGATGTGTACCTGTATGTGATTTCCTAGGATTTTGTTGAAAATTTTTGCATCTATATTCACTAAGGATATGGGTCTATAGTTTTCGTTTTTAGTTGTATATTTTCCTGGTATTGGTATTAAAGTGATCTTGGCTTTGTAGAAGGAATTTGGGAGGCTACCCTTGGATTCTACCCTTTTACATAACTTAAGTAATATATGCAGAGTTTGGTGCATATAAATTAAGTAATATTGGTTGTTGGTCCTCTCTAAATGTCTGATAAGTTTCTGCTGTAAATCCATCTGGGCCCTGGCTATCTTTAGTTGGGAGGGTCGGTATTACTGTTTCAATTTCCTCATATGTTATGGGTCTGTTTAAACAGGTGATCTCTTCTTGATTGAGATTTGCTGAGTCCCATGATTTCAGAAATTCATCCATTTCTTTTAGGTTCACAAATTTAGTAGAGTATGGATTTTTAAATTATTTTCTAATAATGTTCTGGATGTTTTTTATTATCACTTGTACTCTTTCCCCTTTTATCTCTAATTACCATTTGTACTCTTTCCCCTTTCATCTCTAATTTTGATTTTTACTTATCCTTTCTTTCTTTTGGTTAGCTGGGCTAGGGGTCTGTCTGTCGTGTTTATCATTTCAAAGGACCAGCTCCTGGATTCATTCATTCTTTGTATTGTTTTCTTGTTTCTATTTCGTTAATCTATTCTATGAGTTTTGTTATTTCTTCTTGTATTTTTGGTTTGGGATCCTTTTGATGCTGTCTTTCAAGTATTTTGGGTTGCAGCATTGAGTCATTTATTTGTGCTCCTCTGTTTTATTAATGTAGGTACTTAGAGCTATACATTTCCCTCTTAGGACTGCTTTTAAAGTGTACCAGGGGTTTTGCTGGGTTTCACTGTCATTTTTATTTTCGGAAATACATTTATTTCTTTCTTAATTTCTCCCTTGACCCATTCATTGTTGCAAAGTGTGTTGTTTAAGTTCCATGAGTTCCCTTATTTACTAAGGCTTCTTTTGGTGTTGATATTAAGCTGTATTGCACTATTGTCTGATAGAATACATGGATTTCTTTCTTTTTTTTTTGTTTTTCTTGAGATTTGTTCTATGTCCCAGTATTTGCTCAATTTGGAGAAGGTTTCATGGGGTGCTGAATAGAAAGTATGTTCTTTGATGTTTGGGTGAAATACTTGGTAGATGTCTGTGAGTTCCATTTGGAGTATGGTATTGTTCAGTTCAGATGTCTCTCTTGTTTATTCTTTGCCCAGTTGACCTGACTAATGGACACAGTGGGGTATTGAAGGCCACCACTACTGGTGTAGTAGATTCAATCTGTCACTTGAAGTCTTATAAAATTGTGTTTATAAAGTCTGGAGCACCAGAGTTTGGTGCACATAAATTAATAATTGTGATATGCTCTTGGTTAATTGTTCCTTTGATAAGAATGAAATGACCCTCTTCTTTGCTAAGTGTTTCATCTGAAATCTCAAATTAAAAGTGATTTTTTGAGAGAATGGAAAAAATAAGAGCAGTACTTTTAAGTTTATTATTATCAGAGACTACAGGGCCAGTGATGATATATCAAGAAGTAAGCTATGAAAAGGAATCAGAGGAAGCTCATATAAATAGAGCCATTAGTAATTAAAAGCATCACATATTAATGTCATGTCTTTCATGTGAAAGAATGCATTTATTTAATTCCTCATGCATTTTTAAATTACACAGAGTGACCATATGTTGGAAAATAACTATTTGTATTTTTTTTTGTCTTTAAGAGATAGTCTCCCGCTAGCTCCAGTTGTCCTGGAACTCTCTGTGTAGACCAGGCTGGCCTTGAACTCACAAAGATCAGCCTGCCTCTGCCTTCCAAGTGCTAGGATTAAAGGTGTGCGCCACCATGCCTGGCATTGTTTGTATTTTATCTACATTTTAGAAGAAAAAATTTTGTTTTGAACATTTTTGTGCAATGGCCTCGTCCATGTTATAATGCTTACTAAAACATCCAGTAACTAATACATTGAGTAAAGATGTTCAGATAGCTCACAATTTGGGAGGGTTTATGGTATGACAGGTGATGATTGGTCTGTGACAACAGGATGCCAGGTTTTGTAACAAAAGAAAGAATGTGTTCAGATGATATTACATGATGATCAGGAAACAATAATTGGTGATGACAGGCATAGATTTAGTTTATGTGCACCAAATGTCCTGTTGAAAGGCTCCTTCCAGGCAGACCTGGCTCACTCCAGCAATACAGCATTATTCAGGATAATGGTGGAGTCCACATGACCTTTGTGTGTGGCTTGAAGTAAGAACTTGTTAGACCTGTCCCAGAAGATCTCTGGTTATCTGATATCCCTGTGGGCATTCAGTTGCCTCTGTGAGTTAACTGTAGCAGGAAGATTGGGAACATTACAATGATTCTTGCTTTGCCCTATCTCTGCAAAGTTCCAGGACTGGATGGCCCCATCCTTTGAGGCATTGAGCAAAATGTCACACCTCTAGTTATCTGTTGAACAAACTGGAGCTCTGCAGCCCCCTGATTATATCTAAGGTGACTCACCCCCCTTCCACCTGGCCCCCACAGTAGCCTTCAATATATAGACCTCACTGACAGAAAATAAAGGCAGCTACTATTCTCCCAGCTCTCTGCATGTGAGTCTGCCCATTTTTCCACGGTTGATCTCCTGTGGGTTTTTTTCCCCTCCCTGATTCTTGTGAGAGCAAAGCCTAGAGACTGTCAGCCTGCAGGCAGGAGACAAGTCCTGGAGCTGAGCCAAGAAGGGAAGAAAACATGTGGAATGCTATCACACCCGACTCAAAGACATTGAACAAGAACTCTAATGACCTCCACAAGGGTCCATCTTTTGAAGACTCCCCCTCTCCAGCACTGTAACTCTGGACACCGAGCTTCCAGCACACCCACTATTGGTGTTAAATCACACCCATACAGTAGCATGTGCATTTCCTGTTCTGTATGTGCCAGGTTAGTTTACAGGAAGATGAGAGTAAAAATTTGTGGGA
>VZQC01004283.1:9339002-9419798 GCA_009823505.1 Rhizomys pruinosus | reverse complement strand
AAAAAAAAAAAGAAAAAAAAAAGAAAGCTAACTGAATAGGAGCTCGTGAGCAGGCCGGTTACTGAGTCAGCAAGCAGCGTTCTTCCGTGGTTCTTGCCTCCAGCTTCCTGCCCTGACTTCCCCCAGTGTTGAACTGAGACCTGGAAGTGTAAGCCAATAAATGCTTTTCTCCTCTAAGTTGCTTCTGGTCAGAGTATTTTACTGCAGCAATAGAAATGAAATTAGGGCAATGAGTAGATGGCAGACTATCCAGTGGATCTTAGGAAGCTAGCTGTCTGTTGTCCGGTTTACCCTACTCCACATAGTGAAGAACTAGACAGATAGATAGGAACATCTTGTGGAACCTTTAGTCAAATGTTAACTAGCCATACCTTGAGCACTGATGATGTTTAGCGTCTCATGTCAAACTGAAGAGTTTATGCAGGATGCAAGAAAACAATGATTATCACGCCACTGCTTCCTGGTTTGGTATCTTGATTAGTCTTACTTGTGTAATGTGGCCTACCTGTTGGGAGTGTTTGCTTGCTGATGGTGCTGGCTGTTTGACCTGTATGTCTTATTATCTGCAAAGCTGTATTCATAGCTGGCCCTCTGCTCTTCCAAGCCACACATTCTGAATCTCCTGAGAACTGAATCTGTGCAGAGTAGCGACAGCTTTTGTGTGTCTAACAGCTTATGGCCAACAGCTGCTCAGAGCCAAGCAGTAGTGGAACATATTGTCAGAAGTGGGAAACATGCCAAATATCCCACACTGTACTTTAAAGCAATTTTCTCCATACATATACATTCCTGGTTTTTAGTTAATTTCCTAATTAATTGATTCATTAGTGATAAAGGAGAGTAAATCCAGAGTGTTGTAAAAGTAGGCAAGTGCTCTACAAGTGCATATTTTGTTTTTAAAAGGAAAGTTAGTGAATTGAAGAATTTCCAGTTAATAGTAATACGAGGCAGAGGCAGGTGGATCTTTGTGAGTTCAAGGCCAGCCTGGTCTACAGAGTGAGTTCCAGGACAGCTGGGACTACAGGGAGACCCTGTCTCAAAAAGACCAAAAAAAAANCTCTCAGGAGATCTCAAATCTCAAGAGTCACACAAGCGTGCCTTTAATACCGGTCGGGAGGATAACTCCGCCCCACAGCCACTAGATCTAATCAAGCCAAAAGACCACACCTTTAATTTCCCAGCCGGGGGGATGATAACCTCCAACATCCACAGCCACCCCCCCACAAGCGCCCAGTCACCAACCCCAACTTAGCACCAAATAAGAAGACAGCAGGATCAAACGATCAGCAGATCAGCTGCCAAGGCCAACCCAGTTCCTGACTGTCTTCCCCTCTTCCTGGCGCCTGGGCTCAGGAGATCTCAAGTCTCAAGAGTCACACAAGCGGTCCTTTAATACACGGCTGGGAGGATAACTCGCCCCCAACAGCCCCTAGATCTAATCAGCCAAACCCACCTTTAATCCCACCTGGGGGAATAACTCCAACCTCACAGCCCAAAGGCCAATCAAACCAAAGCCAGCAGGACCAAACGATCAGCAATCAGCTCGCCAAGGCCACCAGTTCCTACCTGTCTTCCCTCTTCCTGCCCCTGGGACCTAAAGATCTCAAATCTCAGTCACACAAGACCTGCCTTTTAAACCGGCGGGAGGATAACTCGCCCCCCAACAAGCCACTAATCTAATCAAGCCAAAGACCACACCTTTAACCCACGCCGGGGGTGGGTGATAACTCCCAACCTCACAGCACAAAGGCCAATCAAAACCAAAGACAGCAAGGACCAAACGATCAGCTCAATCAGCTCGCCAAGGAACCACAGTTCTACCTGTCTCCCTCATCTTCCTGCCCTGATGTGGCATAGGGAGATCTCAAATCCTCAAGCAAGGCACAAGCGTGCCTTAATTACCGGCTGGGAGGATAACTCCGCCCCCACGAGCACTATAAGCAATCAAGCCAACAGACCACACCCTTAAATCCCAGCCGGGGGGATAAAACTCCAACCTCACGCCACAAAGCCAATCCAACAAAAGACAGCAGGACCAAACGATCAGCAATCAGCTCGCCAAGGCACCCAGTTTCTACTGTCTTCCCCTCTTCCTGCCTCTGGGCTCAAGGAGAGCTCACAATCTCAAGAGTCCCAACAAGCGTGCCCTTTACTACCGGCTGGGAGTATAATCGCGCCCCACAGCACTAGATCTAATCAAGGCAAGACCACACCTTTAATCCCCGCCGGGGGGGATAACTCACAACCCCAAGCCACAAAGGACCAACAAATAACCAAAGGACAGCAGACCAACCCAAACGTCAGCATCAGCCTCGCCAAGGAAACCCAGTTTCCATATCTGTCTTCCCCTCTTCCTTCCGCTGGGCTCAGGGAGATCTTCCAGTCTTCAAGAGTCAACAAGCGTGCCTTTAATACCGGCTGGGAGGAAACTCCGCCCCACCAGCCCACTAGTTCTAATCAAGCAAAGCCCACCACCTTTAATCCAAGCGGGGGGTAACTCAACCTCACAGACCACAAAACAATCAAACCAAAGACAGCAGACCAAACGATCAGCAATCAACTCCCAAAAAGGCACCCAGTTCCTACACTTGTCTTTCCCCTCTTCACTGCCGCCTGGCTCGGAGATCTCAAATCTCAAGAGTCACACAAGCGTGCCTTTAATACCGGCTGGGAGGATAACTCTGCCCCCAGACCACTAGATTTAATCAAGCCAAGATACCACACCATTAAATCCCGCGGTGGGATTAACTCCAACCTCACAGCCACAAAGCCAATCAAGAACAAAGGACCACTGGACTTAAAAACGTATACTTAATCAGATCGTACAGTCAGCTGCTGACCCAGTTCTACCTTCTCCCTCTTCCTGCCGCTGGGCTCAGGAGACTCATCTCAATCCTCAAGAGTCACACAAGCTGCCTTTATACGCTTGGGAGGATAACTCCGCCCCCACAGCCACTAGATCTAAATCAAGCCAAGAACCCACACCTTTAAACCCAGTCTGGGGGATCACTTCCAACCTCACAGCCACAACAGGCCAATCAAACCAAAGACAACTTTATGGACTAACAGATAGAATAGCTCCCATAGTGCTGACACCCAGATCCTACCTGTCTTCCCCCTCTTCCTCACCCTGGGCCTCAGGAATCTCAAAATCTCCAAGCGTTCACACAAGCAGTGCCTTTAATACCGCGGCTGGGAGGAAAACTCCGCCCCCACAGCTCACTAGATCTAATCAAGCCAAAGACACAACCACACTTTAATCCCAGCCGGGGGATAACTCCAACCTCACGAGCACAAAGGCCAATCAAACCAAAGACGCAAGGCCAAACGATCAGCAATCAGATCGCCAGGCCACCCAGTTCCTACCTGTTTTTTTTTTTTTTTCCCCCCCTCCCTTACCATGCTCGGGCTCAGGAGATCTCAAGTCTCAAGTCACACAAGAGTGCCTTTAATACCGCTGGAGGATAATCCAGCCCCCCACAGCCAATAGATCTAATCAAGCAAAGACCACACCTTTAAATCCAGCCGGGGGGGATAACTCCAACCTAACACAGGCCACAAAGGCAATCAAAACAATAGAAGCAGACCCATACGATCAGCAATCGAGTCGCCAAGGCACCCAGTTACTACCTTGTATTACCAATCTTATCTGCCCCTGGGCGCAGGAGATCTCAGCATCTCAATTGTCACACAAGCGTGCGCTTTAATACCGGCTGGGAGGATTAACTGCCGCCCCCACAGCCACCTAGATACTAACAAGCAAAAGACCACACCTTAATCCCGCCGGGGGAAAACGCCAACCTCACAGCCACCACAGGCCAAGCAAACCAAAGACAGCAGGACCAAACGATCAGCAATCAGCTCGCAAGGCACCCAGTTCCTACCTTCTTCCCCTCTTCCTGCAGCTGGGCTCAAGAGATCTCAAATCTCAGAGTCACACAACGCTGCCTTGTAATACCGGTGGGAGGATCAACCCGCCTCCCAACAGCCACTAGATTTCTACACAGCCAAAGACCAACACTGTAAATCCCACCGGGGGGATAACTCCCAACCTCACAGCCAAAAGGGCCAATCAAACCAAATGACAGCAGGATCGATTTTTACCAAACGCATCAGCCAATCACTTCCCCAAGGCACCCAGTTCCTACCTGGCCTTCCCCTCTTCCTGCCACTGGGCTCAGGAGATTCAAATTCAAGAGTCACACAAGCGTGCCTTTAATACCGGGCTGGGAGGATAACTCCTGCCCCCACAGCCATAGATCTAATCAAGCAAAAGACCACAACTTTTTTAAATAACCCACCGGCGGGGGGATAATCAAACCTCACAGACCACAAAGGCCAATCAAACCAAAGACAGCAGACCAAACGATCAGCATACAGCTCGTAAGGCACGCAGGCCTACCTGTGCTCAAGGCCCTCCCTGGTCCTCGCTCTCAGAGATCTCAATCCTCAACAGAGTCACACAAGCGTTGCCTTTAATACCGCTGGGTGGATAACTCCGCCCCCCACAGCCACTAGATCTAACAAGCCAAAGACCACACCTTTAAATCCCAGCTGGGGGATAAACTCCAACCTCACAGCAACAAGACCAATCAAACCAAAGTACAGATCAAGACAACGTATCACATAATCAGTCTCGCCAAGGCACCCAGTTTCCTACATGTCTTCCCCTCTTCCTGCCCCTGGGGCTCAGGCAGATCTCAAATCTCAAGCGTCACACAAGCGTGCCTTTAAACCGGTGGGAGGATAAACTCCCCCCCACAGCCACTAGACCTAATCAAGCAAAAGCAACCACACCTTTAATCCCAGCCGGGGGATAACACCAACCTCACAGCCAAAGGCATCCAAACCAAAGCACGCAGGACCAAACGATTCGCAATCAGCTCGCCAAGGCACCCAGTTCTACCTGTCTTCCCCTCTCCTGCCGCTGGGCTCAGGAGATCTCAATCTCAAGATCACACAAGGTGCCTTTAATACGGCTGGGAGGATAACTCCGCCCCAAGCCACTAGATCTAACAAGCCAAGACCACATTTTATCCCAGCGGGGTGATAATCCAACCTCACAGCCACAAAGGCCAATCAAACAAAGACAGCAGCCACCAACCGATCAGCAATCAGCCCGCCAAGGCACCCAGTTCCTACCTGTCTTTCCCCTCTTCCTGCCCCTGGGCTCAGGAGATCTCAAATCTCAAGAGTCAACCAAGCGTGTCCTTTATACCGGCTGGTGAGGATGAGGATAACTCCGCCCCACAGCACTAGATCTAATAAGCAAAGACACACAACTTTAATCCCAGCCGGGGGGATAAATCCAACCTCACAGCACAAAAGCCATCAACCAAAGACAGCAGGACCAAGATCAGCAATCAGCTCGCCCAGGCACCCGTTCCTACCTGTCTTCCCCTCTTCCTGCCCTGGGCTCAGGAGATCTCAAATCTCAAGAGTCACACAAGCGTGCCTTTAATACCGGCGTGGAGGATAACTCTGCCCCCACAGCACTAGATCTAATCAAGCCAAAGACCCACCCTTTAATCCCAGCCGGGGGGATAGAATCCAACCTCACAGCCACAAAGGCCAATCAAACAAAGACAGCAGGACCAAACAATCAGCAATCAGCTCGCCAAGGCACCCAGTTCCTCCTGTCTTCCCCTCTTCCTGCCCCCGGGCTCAGGGATTCAAATCTCAAGGGTCACACAAGCGTGCCTTTAATACCGGCTGGGAGGAAAACTCCCCCCCCACAGCACTGAGATCTAATCAAGCCAAAACACAACACCTTTAATCCCAGCCGGGGGGAGAAACCAACCCACCGCACAAAGGCCATCAACCAAAGACAGCAGGACAAAGATCAGCAATCAGCTGCCAAGGCACCCAGTTCTACCTGTCTTCCCCTCTTCCTGCCCCGGGGCTCAGGAGAGATCTCAAATTCAGAGTCACACAAGCGTGCCTTCAAGTGTGCCTTTAATACCGCTGGGGGGATAACTCCGCCCCCCACAGCCACTAGATCTAATCAAGCCAAAGACCACACCTTTAATCCCAGCCGGGGGGATAACCCTCCACCTCACAGCCACAAAGGCCAATCAAACAAAGACAGCAGGACCAAACGATCAGGAATCAGCTCGCCAGCACCCAGTTCCTACCTGTTTCCCCTCTTCCTGCCCTGGGCTCAGGAGATCTCACATCTCAAGAGCACACAAGCGTGCCTTTAATACCGGCTGGGAGGATAATCCCGCCCCCACAGCCACTAGATCTAATCAAGCCAAAGACCACACCTTTAATCCCAGGCGGGGGATATAACTCCAACCTCCAAGCCACAAAGGCCAATCAAAACAAAACAACAGGACCAAACGATCAGCAATCAGCTCGCAAGGCACCCAGTTTCCTACCTGTCTTCCCTCTTCCTGCCCCTGGGCTCAGGAGATCTCAAATCTCAAGGTCACACAAGCGTGCCTTTATACCGGCTGGGAGGATAAATCCGCCCCCACAGCCACTAGATCTAATCAACCAAAGACCACACCTTTAATCCGCCGGGGGGATAACTCCAACCTCACACAGCCACAAAGGCCAATCAAACCAAAAGACAGCAGGACAAACGATCAGCAATCAGCTCGCACGGCACCCAGTTCCTACCTGTCTTCCCCTCTTCCTGCCCCTGGGCTCAGGAGATCTCCAATCTCAGAGTCACACAAGCGTGCCTTTATACCGGCTGGGTAGGATAACTCCGCCCCCACAGCCATAGATCTAATCAAAGCCAAAGACCACCCTTTAATCCCAGCCGGGGGTGATAACTCCCACCTCACAGCCACAAAGGCCATCAAACCAAAGACAGCAGGACCAAACGATCAGCAACAGCTCTGCCAGGCACCCAGTTCCTTACCTGTCTTCCCCTCTTCCTGCCCCTGGGCTCAGGAAGATCATTCAAATCTCAAGATCACACAAGCTGCTTGTCAATACCGGTGGGAGGGATAACTCCGCCCCCCACAAGCCACTAGATCTAATCAAGCCAAAGACCCACCTTTAATCCCCGCCGGGGGGATACTCCAACCCCAACAGCCACAATCGGGCCAATTCAAACCAGTAGACGAGGACCAAACGCTCAGCTCGCTCGCCACAGGCACCCCAGTAGTTCCTACCTGTCTCCCCTCTTCCTGCCCCTGGGCTCAGGAGATCTCAAATTCCGCAAGTCCCCCAGGCGTGCCTTTATCCGGCTGGGGGCGATAACTCCTGCCCACACAGCCACTAGATCTAATCAAGCACAAGACCACACCTTTAAATCCCAGCTCGGGGGGATAACCCAACCTCACAGCCACAAAGGCAATCAAACCAAAGACAGCAGGCCAAACGTCAGCAATCAGCTCGCCAAGGCACCCAGTTCCTACCTGTCTTCCCCTCTTCCTGCCGCTGGGCTCAGGAGATCTCCTTATATAGGTATACTTTAAACTTTATTTATTTATTTATTTATTTTTGGTATTTTGAGACAAGGTCTCCCTTTAGTCCCAGCTGGCATGGAGCTCCCTCTGTAGACCAGGCTGGCCTTGAACTCACAGAGATCCGCCTTCCTCTGCCTCTTGAATACTGGGATTAAAGCCATGGACCACCACACCTGGCACTAAAGACAGTTCTTAGCCGCCATGTGGGTGCTGGGAATCAAACCCGGGTCCTCTGCAAGAGCAGTCAGTGGTCTTAACCACTGACCCATCTCTCTAGCCCCTCTAAACTGCATTTATAAATCACCTACATAGCTAAAATTATTTCAAACCAAAAAAGTTTATGAGATACCCCCCCCAAGACAAGGTCTCATTATGTAGCCTTGGCTGGCCTAGAACTCACTATATAGATCAGGGTGGTCTTGCTCACTCTATTTTCTCCAAATTAAATCCAGCACCCTGTGTACACTAAGAAGTGCTCTACCGGGATGGAGAGATGGCTCAGTGGTTAAGAGCACTGGCTGCTCATACACAGGACCTAGGTTCAATTCTCAGCACCCACATGATGGATAATTAGCATCTGAAACTCCAGTTTCAGGGGAATCCAACACCCTGTTCTGACTTCTGAGGGCATTGTGTAACACAGGTTCACTTACATACATGCAGGCAATACATTCATACACATAAAATAAAAATACTAAATAAAATATAAAAAAAGAAGTACTCTACTACTGAGCACATCTGACCAGGCAAAAAATTTTTTTAATATGTTAAATAAAGCCAGGCATGGCTTCATTTAACATATTTAGAGGCCAGTGAATCTCTGAGTTCAAAACCAGCCTGGCCTACACAGAGAGTTCTAAGCCAGCTAGTGCTACATAGACTGTGTCCTGCTTCCCACAAAAAATGCAAAATAAGCTACCTTGTCTTCAATCTATAGCTTAAAATCATAGTACCAGTTTTAAGTACCCAAGCTGTAAACGCAACTTTTCTTTTTTTGGGGGGGGGTGCTATAAATGTTTTATTACTATTTTTTTTTCCAGAGGAAGGTTGGTAGTAGGTTTATGGCTATTTGATTTTTTTGTGTGTGATTCTAGTGTGAGCATTTGATGTTTTTATGATCAAGAGTTAGTGTTCAGGCTCTTTCTTCCACATGTCTATGTAACTCCCATCAAAATCTAACTCAGGTGTCACTAAAACAAGATTCACTATCTGAACTTCCAGAGTTTTTTTCACTTTTGCCATCAGGCACTGGAGCATCTGGTTTTTCAGGATCTGGATCCAATCCTTTTGGGATATCATTCTGTTCATTATTGCCATCACTGGAACACCCACTTTAACCATTTTGAGATACCTGGCATATCTTAGATCCTTGGCTACAGTTAGATATTTTTTGATACTTCACTTTCCTCTGGTCCAGAGTCATGTGTACTGTTCTGCTGTGATTGCTCTGAAGTGGTTTCAGAATCCATTTGTGACACTAGTGACACTTAAAGGGGACACTCTATCTGCTTCTAAAATACTGAAAATTGTTTCAATTTGTTGGATACAAAGAGAAAGGTCTGCCAGTTTTTTCTCACAAATTGGTTTAGAAATGCCATGGTCCCTTTTTTTTTTTTTTTTTTTTTTTGTCTTGGAGACAGGTCTCCACTGTGTAGCCACAGATGTCCTGGAACTCACTCTGTAGACCAGGCTGGCTTGAACTCACAAAGATCCGCCTGCCTGCCTCTCTCCAAGTGCTAGGATTACAAGGTGTGTGCCACCACGCCCAGCTAGGAGACTGATAAATGTAGTTTTTATTCTGAACATGACTATTTCTGTTTCTTTTTCTTTTTTAATTAAGAGAGAATGGATATTAGGAAATAAATACTACTAGTTGCTATGTATAAAGAAAGCATAACAAGCTGGTCGTGGTGGTGTACTCCTTTAGTCCTAGCACTTGGGAGGCAGAGGCAGGTGGATCTCTGTGAGTTCAAGGCCAGCCTGGTTTACACAGTGAGTTCCAGGACAGCTGGGGCTACAGGGAGACTCTGTCTCGAAAAGACCAAAAAATAAATAAATAAATAAATAAATAAATAAATAAATAAATAAATAAATAAAATAAAGGTGTGCGCCACCATGCCCAGCGCCATGGTCCTTTTCTGTTGAATAGCTGGTACCTTGCTCAGGTCTACGCCAGATCCCATGAGAGAAGGCCGGTCCTCATCCATCTCCTCAGCAGGTGGAGACCCCTGGGGCTCATGCCTAAACCCTACTTTTCCTTAATTTTCTTCTATTTATTGATTCCTTTATTTGTGTGTGTCTGTGTGTGTGTATTTTATATTCTGTGTGTACTGGTACACATACCCTATGGTGCATATGGAGGTCTGGAGACTATTTTGTGGAATGGTTCTCTCCTTTCACCATGTGGGTTCCAGGCATCCAACTCAGGTCCTCAGGCTTGGTGGCCATCATCTCACCTTTAAACCTACTTTTTTTTTTTTTTTTTTAATTTCAAGGCAAAAAAAAAAAAGTTTAAGCTGTGTAACATCTTTCACTAGTTCCTTGCCCTTCTCCAAATTTTAGAACATTAGAGAAGAGCTCCAGAACTAAGAAGGAAACACTGCCAAGATACTGTGCACTAAGAATATCACAATACTGGAAGTCTACAGAACATTTTCATCTCAAGACACAAATGAAAGACAAATAACTAGGCTACTACTACCTCTGGGCTAGAAACAAAGTTCTAACAAGGCATACCTTTTTGCCTCCATAGCCAGCCTCCAAGCAACTGTTTTAGGATTTTTGTTGTTTTATTGGGTTTGAGACAGGGTCTGATATAGCTTAGGCTGGCCTTGAACTCGCTATGTAGCTGGAGGCTGGTCTTGAACTTCTGATCCTCTTTCCTCTATTCTCCCAGTGTTGGGAATACAGGTCATGCCTCCACACCCTGCTAAGCGAATTTATTACAAACTGAAATCTCACAATTTCAGACACTCATGAGCACAATCTTGCTTAGCATGCAGGGCTTTGCCAAGTCAGAAAGCATCAAGAGTATACTTACAATACTTCTATAGATCTATAAACCCCAAATAGAATCACTGGTAATGCCAAACAGCCAGCAGACTTTACCTGAAGAGATGACTGGCCTCTATGAGGCTTAAATAAAGTGCTCTCAGTAAAATATCACTATCATTAACCACCTTCTCATCACCTAATTCTCAACTGTGACTCTTCATTCTCTGAACACTCACGAAAATGAGCATGGTTCACAGATTCACCTGTAATTATTCTCTATTCATTCAATTAATAACTAGTGCAAGGACTGTTTCATAATAGTAATAGTATTTCAAATTTAATGATTATATGCCAGGTATTGATTTAAGTAGTAGGGAAAGCAGTATGAGAAATGACAAAAATGGTCCCATTCAACCCTAACACGGTGATACACACTTATGCCAGGACTCAGAAATGTGAAACAGGAGAGTCACTAGTTTGAGGCCATCCTGGGTTACATACAGAGTATCAAGTTCCAGGCCAGCTGGGACACAAGATCCTGAGAAGGGTTAGGGAAAGGTCCCATTCTTTTGGTAATATATTTCTAGGCATAACAAAGGTCGTTTCTTTTATATCCATTTGACAAAGAGAAATCCCATCTTACAGGACACAAAGAGCCCTGCAAACAAACACAAACCCCTAAATTAGATTATCAAAGCATATCCTGCAGAAGCACCTTCACAAAAATGTGTATGGGAATGACAAATTCTACAGTCTTGCACATATAAAATATCTGTTTTCTTTTTTTTTTTTCTTTTTTTTTTTGAGACAGGGTCTCCCTGTAGCCCCAGCTGTCTTGAAACTCATTATGTACACCAGCCTTAAACTCACAAGAATCTGCTTGGCTTTGCCTCCTGAGTGCTGGGGTTAACGGTGTGCACCACCACACTCAGCTGTTTTGTTGTTGTTGTTGTTGTTGTTTTTGTATTTTTTCTTAAACCAGCTGAGAGTTTGGCTGTATTCAAAATTCTGGGCAAGAATCCATTTTCCTTCAGAAGGCCCTGCTGTCTTTACTATCTTCTACCTTTCAGTCTTGTTGATTCCTCATCCTATTCTATTCATAGATGCTCTTTGTTACAATACTCAAAAATTTCATGATTCTGTGTCTTTACATGGGTATAATTAGTTATTTATAATATATGTATGAGTGTACTGCCTGTATGTATGTAAGTGGACCTGTGTTGTGCAGTGCCCATGGAGTTCAGAAGAAGGCCTCCGATCCCCAGAAACTGGAGTTACAGACAGTTGTTAGCAGTCAAGTGGGTGCTGGGAATTGAACCTGGGTCCTCTGCAAGAGCAGCCAATACTCTTAACCACTGATCCATCTCTCCAGCCCCTGCATGGGCATTTTTAATTTGATGTATTGGATCCTTGGTGAGTCCTTCTAATCTGGAAATTACTCCAGCCTAAGATCCCACAAATCTCAACATCCCCTGCAATCTTTACCTCCCATTATGGTTGAATGTTAATGTCTCCCGTAGGCTCATGTATCTGAATTTTTGGTCTCCAGTTGCTGGTGCTATTTTGGGGAGTTGTGGAACCCTTAGGAAGTAAGGCCTAGCTGGAAGAAATAAGTCACTGACCACCTGGGCCTTCAGGATTTACAGCCCCACTTACGATTTTCTCATCAGCTTCCTCATCTTCCCAAATGTAAGCAAGCTCCTGGAATCATACTTTTCTCACCATGGAGTCAAAATAAATTCTTTCTCTCAAGTTTGTTCTCAGGTATTTTTATCCCAGTAACAAGAAAAACACTAATACAACTCCTTTCTTCCAATGGTGTCCTCTGTCCTACCTCAGATATTCCCACCCAAATCATCCCACACGTTAGAAGCTCAACATTAACTGTAGAAAAAGCATACAATTGTCAAATGGCCTTGTTAGCTGCCATGTGGGTGCTGGGAATTGAACCCAGTCCTCTACAAGAGCGGCTAGTGTTCTTAACCACTGAGCCATCTCTCCAGCACCAAGAACTTCTTTCTTATTTACTTGAGAATACAGAAGTCATCAGAAGAGAACTTCACTTTTCCCACCTCCAAACGATCAATATACCAGTATTTGGGTGCATTTAATTTTCCACTGAAAAACTGTCCACATATTCTTATCTAACTTCAGGTCAACATTAATTGGTATACCAGTTGCTAATCTCTCTTACCTACATAAGGACTTCACCTTCCAAGGATCTCCTCTCCCTTCTACCATTACTTTTCTCCTCTTTATTGTACAATTCCCATCAATTTACCATCTAAGCACACAAACATAAATTATCTTTATGCCTCACAACCTTCTAGTTATAGCCTTTATTACTCTGCTTTCCCTTAAAATAATCCTTGAAAGAATATCACTACAACTACCTATACTCACTGTGGTGGTTTGAATGAGTGTCCTCCATAGGCTTTAAGTATTCAGACATTTGTCTCCAATTGGTGGCACTGTTCTTGGAGGTCTTAGAAGGTGTGGCCGTGCTAGAGGAAGTATGTCACTGGGGGCAGGCTTAGTGAGTTTAACAAGCCTTGTGGTCTCCAGCCACTCTCTCTGCTTCCTGTGCTCATTGCAAGATGTGACCCTCGGCTTGCTGCTCCAGCTCCAGCCACCATGCCTCCCACCACAATGGACTCTAATTCCCTGGAACCGTCAATCATAAGCTCAAATAAACTCTTCCTTTTATAAGTTCCTTTGGTCATGGTGTTTTATCACAGTAACAGAAAAGTGACTAATATACTCACTGTCTTCAATTTTCATTTTCTCTTGAACTTACTAAACTCAAACTGTTTTTGTCAAAGTCACCAATGTCCTCCAAAACATAAGTTTATTCTTAGTCTTCATCAAACTATCAACAGGATCAACTTGGCTTTTCATAACTGTCCTTGATTCTTCTCCTATCTCAAAAAATAGGAAATGATGCTCCTTAGAATTTTGAGGACACTGTTACAAAGACATTTGAAAGATCCTTTCTGGAACTGTCTTACTTTCCTTACTCTATATATGAGCTACCCTCACAATTTGAACACTAGTTCTCTATGTATATTTTTTTCAGTCCCTGGATCTCTAATTTCATGGCTCTGAATAAACACTTAAGAGTCATAAGTGCATGGGCGGTTCTAGCCCTGTTTTCTTTCCTGAACTCCATACTATATATCCAACTATCAATCCAATATCTCCAATTGAGTATCTATTAGGCAACTCAAAATGAACATGAAAATTGAACTTTACTCTCTACACCAAACCTATTCTCCTTTCAGTGTTCCCAATACCAGAAAAATAGTTGAGGCCAAACACAAGTAGGCTGATATTAGGAGCACAGTTAACATGGAGAAGTTGTATGAATTAAAAGTAGTTAGGATTAAACTAACAGTAGATAATGTGTGATGTATGTGAATCCATGGCACCTAAGAGTGTATATTATATAGTCAGTGAAATTGAAACTGCTAAAGAAGTTCCAAGTAGGCAGGGTGTAGTGATGCATGCCTTTAATCCTGGTATTCGAGAGGCAGAGGCAGATCTTTGAGCCCAATCTGATCTATAGTTCCAGGCCAGCCAAGGTTACACAGTGAGACCCTGTATCATAAATAAATAAATTAATACATAAATAAATAAATGTCTCAACCAGGAATGGAATCTTCTACAGAAAAATATTTTGAAGTAGATTACTAGACTCCAAAAAGATTTCCACTGATTCTTTAGTGTTAGTTCAGATAGGCTAAGCTTAACTAAAGCATTTTGGTTAAAAAAAAAAAAATTCCAGGGGCAGAGAAATAGCTCAGTATTTCAAGGTGCTTACTGATACTGGGCATGGTGGTGCTCGCCTTTAATCCCAGCACTCCAGAGGCGGAGGCAGAGGCAGGTGGATCTCTGTGAGTTCAAGGCCAGCCTGGTCTACATAGTGAATTCCAGGCCAGCTGGGGCTACAGAGAGACCCTATCTCAAAAAGACCAAAACAAACAAAGTGCTTACTGATGACCTGAGTTCAATTCCTGGGACCCACATGGTAGAATGAGAGAACCCACTCCCACAAGTTTATCCTCTGATCTAAATATACACACACACTGTGGATATGCATGTATGCACACATACACAAAAATAAATTAATTCAACTAAAATTTTTTTTATTCTAAAGTCCTAGTTGCACCTCATTTCTTTTTCACACTCATTCTGAGTCCCAGAGAGATGGAGGATGGACCATTTCAAGCAACAACAGCCAGCCACCATAACAGAAGGAGAAACAAATTACATTCCTACAGCTTTTACCACAAGGTCTATAGCATTATTCTTTTTTTGTTTGTTTGTTTGTTTTGGTCTTTTCGAGACAGGGTCTCCCTGTAGTCCCAGCTGTCCTGGAACTCACTCTGTAGACCAGGCTGGCTTTGAACTCACAAAGATCCGCCTGCCTCTGCCTCCCAAGTGTATAGCATTATTCTTAAGTACACCTCACTAACCAAAAGCTACTCAAGGCCAACTTGAAAAGGGCAAACAACTATAACTCTATGTGCTTAGAAGACAGAAACCAAAATTATCTGACAGTGCTGATGACAATTGTAGCCTTAAAAAGGAGTCTCTAATTCTGAGCAATAATATTTTCATTTCTGATCTCCATTCTTCATCTATGAAAATGAGTTCCCTTGTAAAAGATATCATGCACTTACAAAGTACTATCTATGGTCTCTAGGAATGTAACTTCACTAGTTAAGCCTGCCTCTATCACCAGGAGAGTAACAAAGAAGCCATTTGAGGGTGGCAGAAAAGTGCTGAGCCCAAACCTGATAGGAACCCTAATGTCTGAAGTGAGGCGAGGAGGGGGGGGGGGAGTAGAGTAGAGCATGACTGCCACATGCCTATAACCTCCGCACTTGGGCAATTGAAACAGGAAAATTACCATGTGTAAGGCCACCTTGAGCTACAGAATAAGATTTATCTCAAAAACATTAGGGGAAAAAGGAGGATGGGAAGGCTTGACTAGGTAAGAAAAGCATGTTCAGGGTTTGGAGAGATGGCCTAGCGGTTAAGAGTGCCAAATGTTCTTGCAGAGGACCCGGGTTCAATCCCCAGTACCAACATGGAGGATGAGAACTGTCTTTAACTCCAGTTCTGGGGAATCCAACACCCTCTTCTGACCTCCGCGGCATTGCATGACATGGGTGCACAAACCTACATGCAGACAGTACATTCATACACACAAAAAATAAATTTAAAAAAAAGATAAAATAAATTTAAAAAAAAGCATGTTCAATTATGGAGAGGTGGGGAAAGGAGGGAACCTTCTCCAAATTTCCTGTACCAAAGGCTTATTAGTGCTATTCATTACAGGATGGACTGTCTAAAGTCAAGTTTCAGTCAAACCACTTGATGCAAAATTTAGCTTAGATATAAGTAATAAAAAAAGATGTTGGCTGGCCGGGCGTGGTGGCGCACGCCTTTAATCCTAGCACTTGGGAGGCAGAGGCAGGCGGATCTTTGTGAGTTCAAAGCCAGCCTGGTCTACAGAGTGAGTTCCAGGACAGCTGGGGCTACAAGGAGACACTGTCTCGAAAAGACAAAAAAAAAAAAAAAGATGTTGGCTGACTTTATATTTGTATGTGTGTCTAGGTGAGTGCATGCCACATGTGTGCTGATGCCTAAGGCCAGAAGAGGATACAAATCTGCTCTATCCTGACCTTATTTTCTTTTAAGCTACTAAAATTTTTAATAGCTACATTTTATTTACATTTGTACTTATTTTAGAAAAGTATTATCTTTAGAAAACAGTAAGTCACCCCTGTCATGCAATACTGCGGAGATCAGAAGAAGGCGTCGGATTCCCCCTGGAACTGGAGTCAAAGATGGTTCTCAGCCACCATGTGGGTGCTGGGGATCGAACCCGTGTCCTCTGCAAGAGCAGTCGGCGCTCTTAACTGCTAGGCCATCTCTCCAGCCCCCAATATATTTATTTTATTTTATTATGTGTATGAGCATATATAAGTGTGTCTGTGTCATGCAATGCCCACGGAGGTCAGAAAAGGGTGCCAGATCCCTGGAACTTGCGTTATGGCATTATTTTCTTTTTTAAAATTTTTTATTTTTTATGTGTATGAATGTACTGTCTGCATGTAGGTTGGTGCACCTGTGTCGTGCAATGCTGCGGAGGTCAGAAGAGGGCGTCGGATTCCCCTGGAACTGGAGTCAAAGATGGTTCTTCGCCACCATGTGGGTGCTGGGGATCGAACCTGCGTCCTCTGCAAGAGCAGTCGGTGCTCTTAACTGCTAGGCCATCTCTCCAGCCCCCATGACATTATTTTCTTAATATAACATAAAATCTTTAAGAAAAACAGAGCCAGGCATGGTGGCACACACCTTTAATCCCAGCACTTGGGAGGCAGAGGCAGGTGGATCTCAAGAGTTCAAGGCCAGCCTGGTCTACAGAGTGAGTTCCAGGACAGCTGGGGCTACAGGCAGACCCTGTCTGGAAAAGACCAAAAAAATAAAAAATAAATAAACAAACAAACAAATAAATAAAAAAAGACTCCAGGGCTTAAGCTTTGGATATAGTTCAGAGATAGGGTGCTCTGCTACCATTAGTTAAGGCCCTGGGTTCCATCTTCAGTCCTGCTCTGCGCATGTCAGCTCAACCAGTAAAGGTACTTGGTGCCAAGTCCAGCAACCTGAGTTCAAGTCCCGAGACCACATGGTGAAAAGCAAGAACACACTCCTCCAAGTTGTCCTGCAAGTATCCATGCCAGTTACACAGACAGACACAGACAGACAGAGAGACATATATACACAGAACAGTTCTCTCTCCCCCCACCCCGTAAAACACTCAATACACATAAAATAAAAATAAATCCAAATAAAAAAAAAAACCACAATAGAGAAACAGCTACTTTAAGGGAATAATACCATATTTGCTTTGCCAACTGCCTACAATAGAGAAAATGCAATTCAGGGACTGAAAAGATGGCTCAGCAGTTAAGAGCACTGACTGCTCTTGCAGAGGACCTGGGTTCAGTTCCCAGCACCCACACAGGGGCTAACAAACGTCAGTAACTCCAGTTCCAGGGGAATTCGACACCCTCTTCTGACTTCTGCGGGCACTGCTTGACACGGGTGCATTAACATGCATGTAGGTAATACACTCATACACATACAATAAAAAAAAAATTAAAAGAAAAAGCAATTCAACAAATCCTCTTCTGATTTAATGAAAATGTAGCAGTACCAAAGCCCGAAGCTCAATGATTCTCTCCCCAACCCCTTCTCAAAGGTTCCTGCTGCACCACCTCCATCATTCCAACCTCCACATTTCGCGGGTGGCCCCATACTAGCTCCCTCAAGAACAATGCCCAGCCTATCAAGGTCAGTCTCCAAGATGGGGCAGAATTGGGAAACGGATCAGCAGTATGAAAAGGGGCGGGACAATCCTCCCTAATACCAACTCCCCTCCGGTACCAAGGCACCCGAAGGCTATACTGGGCAGTTGGTGTCAGCCTCTTTCGAGGGTTCTGGGCGTCTTTTCCTTATCCAACCAGTTCGTAATTCGTCCTGCGCCCCCTGATGACTTTCAGGTGCATACTATGGGAACGGTGAGTGGAGATGCTGTCAGCGGGCTTGCAGAGGGCTGGGTACCGTTCAGCGGAGCTGCTGTCAAGGGCAAAGGCTCCCACGCCCTCCCAGCGGGAACTCGCAGGGCAGCCGTTTCTGAGCGAAGCCTGCGTGTGTGTGAAGCCAGGGCCTCCAGGCGGAGCCGGCTCCGGGGAAACGGCCACCCCCGGCGGTCTAGGCCGAGCTTTCCCCGGGGGGACCCGTTCCGCGGATAAGAGCTTCACAATAGGGGTCTCCACAGGGAGCCGGTGTTGGGTAGTCTGTCTCGCAGCCACCCAGAGGCCCCCACGGAAGGCCGCTGTCCTCGGGAAACGTCCCTCTAGGAACCGTTTTAAAAAATCCACTACAGGGAAGCCATGTCCGACCACGCCCTACCGCCGGAGGCGTCGCCCAGCCCGCTGCATCCTGCTCGGCCGCGTCCGCGGCCACGACCCGGCATACCTGACAGAGGCCAACCCATGGCAGGAGCTGCGGGCGAGGCGCGCGCGGGACAGTCCTAGCTGTTGCCGGACATACGAGTCCATGGCGGCGGCGGCGAAGCACCACAGGGCCGCGGGTAGTCTCGCAGAGGCCCGCCAGCAGCAGCAAGCCGGCGCAGCGGGGCGGGGCGAGGGCGTGTCTGTCGGCGGGGCCTGCGTGCGTGGGCAGGACGGGAGGGGCGGGGAGCACCGGCGGGTGGGGCCGGTGAGCACGACGGGCGGGGCGAATGCGATCCGGGACTGCGAGGTAGTTGTACCGCTGCGGACCCACACCGCGAGGGTTCCGCCCACACCTCGGGCGCCGCCCCTCGGGCTCCTAAGGCCTCACGACGTTTAGGGGGCTCCTTGGGGGCCCCAGCTGCGCTCGGATACGCGTCAGGGGCGGAGCCTCGATCCAGTTCTGCCTCTCGCTTGGCCAGTTCGCTCTGGCCTTGGAAGGATCCTTCTGCCTCGGGACTTGGGCACCTCTCCTGTAGCCGGCATTATTCCCGTCCCCTGGACCGGTGCCTGGCTGCTGTCTCTTCTGCTTGTTCATCATTGCGCACCTACCCTTGTTCCTAGCAGGCCTCGGGTTAGCGATGCGCCCCGAAGTCCTGTTGAGGACATGGCATCAGAGGGCTCACAGTATGCCAGGGGACCCCTGTCCTTTGCAGGTTGGAAAGTTTTCAAGCTGCACCAAAAAACCTCACAGAGTCCCAGTCCCTTCCTAGGTAAAGTGAAGAAGGTTGCTAGACGCTTCATATATTACAAGGGCATATTCCATCCTGCACCGAGTATAGATCTTGTCAGAATGTACTAAGTGTCCTCAATTCATCTTTGCACAGTAAGTTACAACAACGACCTACAGCTGTTTTTCTGCCACAGTGATTGGCGTTTGAATCATTTATAAATAATGCTGGCTGAAAAAATTCTCTTTCCTCTCATAAAGATTTAAACAAACCCCCAAGGTGTCTCTTGCAGGTTTAGCTAAGAGAATAACAAAAGAAGGGAGTAGGAATTAAAACTGCAACAAAAAAAAGGAATTAAAATTGCTTTTTTAACGTATATTCAAGAAAGGAAAAGACTTTTGCCAGGAGTCTTGAGCTGTGACCTCGTAATCATTATTGAAAGGTTACCCACACAAGCACTGAAAATCAGCCAACCAAAGACAACCTCACTTCAAGGGGTTATGCTTCCAAAGCAGCCAGTTACCAACAGCTTCTGAAACTAAATCAATGACCAGTTGCTCCCTTCTGAAAGCCACCCAATAGTTGACAGCTCTAGGTTTCTAGACAATAGCCAATCAGCGACTGCCTCACACAGTGATGGGGCTTCTGAAAAGACCTTGTGTTCTTAGCAGCTTTGTCCTACTGAACACAGCTGGGAGTCCGTCAGTTGCTGAAAAGTCCAACTTCTTGAAAAACTACGAATTCTGCAAGGCCAAAACATTATATACAGCTCTGGCTTTGTTCAGAAATTGTGCCTTGAAAGTACAGCTCTCCCTTGTAAACAAATCAGTTATTAACTTTTTTTTTTTTTGAGACAGTGGTAGAGCCCAGGGTAGTCTTCAATTCTGACCCTCCTGCTTCAGCCTCCCAAGTGCCGAGATTAGAAGGCTGCACCATCATGCCAGGCTGGAAGGATTAGCCATTTTTTGTAGCAGAGATAAAAATTGTTGCTTAGGGGTCTGGAGAGATGGCCTAGCCATTAAGAGCGCTGACTGCTCTTGCAGAGGACCCAGGTTCAATTCTCAGCACCTAAATGGAGGCTGAGAGCCGTCTTTAACTCCAGTTCCAGGGGAATAGACACCCTCTTCTGACCTCCGCAGCATTGCACGACATGGGTGCACAAACCTACATGCAGACAGTACATTCATACACATAAAAAATAAAATAAATTAAATTGTTGTTTATTATCAGTTAATGACGATTTTGATTATTTTCACTTTTGCTGTTTCTTTAGCCAATGCCAATATAAACAAATATTCACATGTTATAATCTAGACATGTTTTCAGTTTTCTTGTATATGTATTCACATAGCAGTGGATTGGTAGATCATATGGAAACTCCATGTTTAATAATTTGAAGAAATTCTATACTGTTTTCCAAAGAAGTTGCACAATTTATATTTATACTACCAAAGTTTGAGGGTTCCGGTTTCTGCATATTCTCCCAAACATTTAATCTTTCGGATTGTAGACACCTTAGTGGTTATGAAGTAGCTGGCCTACTCATTATATCCCTTAGGCTGGTCTTCAACCCCAGGTCCTCTATTTTAGCCTTCCTAAGCACTGAGATTACAGATCTGAGCTGTGACAATTGTCTTTTACTAAATTCTTTTTTTTTTTTTTTTTTTTTTTCGAGACAGTCTCACTCTGCCCTAGCACTGGATATATAACCCAGGCTGACTTCCAACTTGTAGGAATGATTTTGCTTCAGCCTTCTAAATGCTTGGATTACAGATATGAGCCACCACGTCCAACTTTCTAAAGGTCCTTTAGAACAGATGTTTGTATGTCTAATGTATTTTCCCCTTCTTCCCAGAGCAGGACATTCTAATGTATTTTAATAGCAGACATACAGGAACAATACTGCAGAGAGCCAACATTAAAGACATATACTTGGGTGGAGCATGATGGCACACTGCTTTAAATATCAGCACTCCTGATGCAGAAGAAGGTGGATCTCTGTGAGTTCAAACCCAGCCTAGTCTCCATACAGAGGCCAGCCAGTGCTACATGGTGAGACACTTTCTCAAAAACAAAACAACAAAAATGTATGTGGTCTAAGGAGGTGGTTCGGTGGTTAAAGGGTCACTTTGCAGCCGGGCATGGTGGCGCACGCCTTTAATCCTAGCACTTGGGAGGCAGAGGCAGGTGGATCTTTGTGAGTTCAAGGCCAGCCTGGTGTACAGAGCAAGTTCCAGGACAGCTGGGGCTACAGGGAGACTCTGTCTCAAAAGACCAAAAAAAAGAAAAAGCATCATTTGCTTTGGTTCATGGAGGAGCTCAGTGTGGATTCCTAGGAGCTCCTCTTCTTGGCCTCCAGCTATATGCGGATATGCACAGCTGGCACAGCTTTCTGGGACTCAGGGAATCATTCAGATTTCTTTTAGCTTCCCTCTCACCATTTTGAGTCATAGGGTTCTTCACATGGGTTGTAAGTTAATGGGTTCTGTCTGTATTTTGTTCTATTTTTAAGACAAGGTCTTTCTCTGATGCCCAGGGTGCCTCAGTCTTCCTGCCTCAACCTCCCAAGTGCTGGGATCACAGGCATGTAGCACCTTGCCCTACTGCCCTCTGCAGCACATCTAATAATAGATCTACATTCTAGCACATCTTTGGGACTTTTTGACTTGGGCTGATGGAGGAAACAACAAACCCAATCACAGCAGATTCTCAGTGAAGAGGAGGAGGGTCTTTTACTCTGGTCAGCCTGAGTGTAACATTGGGATGACTGAGTCTTTTCCATCTTTGATTCTTACACAGGGACGTTGCACGTCATGTCAAGAAAGCAAAGCATTCAAAGAGAGAGNGCCATGTCCGACCACGCCCTACCGCCGGAGGCGTCGCCCAGCCCGCTGCATCCTGCTCGGCCGCGTCCGCGGCCACGACCCGGCATACCTGACAGAGGCCAACCCATGGCAGGAGCTGCGGGCGAGGCGCGCGCGGGACAGTCCTAGCTGTTGCCGGACATACGAGTCCATGGCGGCGGCGGCGAAGCACCACAGGGCCGCGGGTAGTCTCGCAGAGGCCCGCCAGCAGCAGCAAGCCGGCGCAGCGGGGCGGGGCGAGGGCGTGTCTGTCGGCGGGGCCTGCGTGCGTGGGCAGGACGGGAGGGGCGGGGAGCACCGGCGGGTGGGGCCGGTGAGCACGACGGGCGGGGCGAATGCGATCCGGGACTGCGAGGTAGTTGTACCGCTGCGGACCCACACCGCGAGGGTTCCGCCCACACCTCGGGCGCCGCCCCTCGGGCTCCTAAGGCCTCACGACGTTTAGGGGGCTCCTTGGGGGCCCCAGCTGCGCTCGGATACGCGTCAGGGGCGGAGCCTCGATCCAGTTCTGCCTCTCGCTTGGCCAGTTCGCTCTGGCCTTGGAAGGATCCTTCTGCCTCGGGACTTGGGCACCTCTCCTGTAGCCGGCATTATTCCCGTCCCCTGGACCGGTGCCTGGCTGCTGTCTCTTCTGCTTGTTCATCATTGCGCACCTACCCTTGTTCCTAGCAGGCCTCGGGTTAGCGATGCGCCCCGAAGTCCTGTTGAGGACATGGCATCAGAGGGCTCACAGTATGCCAGGGGACCCCTGTCCTTTGCAGGTTGGAAAGTTTTCAAGCTGCACCAAAAAACCTCACAGAGTCCCAGTCCCTTCCTAGGTAAAGTGAAGAAGGTTGCTAGACGCTTCATATATTACAAGGGCATATTCCATCCTGCACCGAGTATAGATCTTGTCAGAATGTACTAAGTGTCCTCAATTCATCTTTGCACAGTAAGTTACAACAACGACCTACAGCTGTTTTTCTGCCACAGTGATTGGCGTTTGAATCATTTATAAATAATGCTGGCTGAAAAAATTCTCTTTCCTCTCATAAAGATTTAAACAAACCCCCAAGGTGTCTCTTGCAGGTTTAGCTAAGAGAATAACAAAAGAAGGGAGTAGGAATTAAAACTGCAACAAAAAAAAGGAATTAAAATTGCTTTTTTAACGTATATTAGAAAGGAAAAGACTTTTGCCAGGAGTCTTGAGCTGTGACCTCGTAATCATTATTGAAAGGTTACCCACACAAGCACTGAAAATCAGCCAACCAAAGACAACCTCACTTCAAGGGGTTATGCTTCCAAAGCAGCCAGTTACCAACAGCTTCTGAAACTAAATCAATGACCAGTTGCTCCCTTCTGAAAGCCACCCAATAGTTGACAGCTCTAGGTTTCTAGACAATAGCCAATCAGCGACTGCCTCACACAGTGATGGGGCTTCTGAAAAGACCTTGTGTTCTTAGCAGCTTTGTCCTACTGAACACAGCTGGGAGTCCGTCAGTTGCTGAAAAGTCCAACTTCTTGAAAAACTACGAATTCTGCAAGGCCAAAACATTATATACAGCTCTGGCTTTGTTCAGAAATTGTGCCTTGAAAGTACAGCTCTCCCTTGTAAACAAATCAGTTATTAACTTTTTTTTTTTTGAGACAGTGGTTAGAGCCCAGGGTAGTCTTCAATTCTGACCCTCCTGCTTCAGCCTCCCAAGTGCCGAGATTAGAAGGCTGCACCATCATGCCAGCTGGAAGATTACCATTTTTTGTAGCAGAGATAAAAATTGTTGCTTAGGGGTCTGGAGAGATGGGCTAGCCATTAAGAGCGCTGACTGCTCTTGCAGAGGACCCAGGTTCAATTCTCAGCACCTAAATGGGGCTGAGAGCCGTCTTTAACTCCAGTTCCGGGGAATAGACACCCTCTTCTGACCTCCGCAGCATTGCACGACATGGGTGCACAAACCTACATGCAGACATACATTCATACACATAAAATAAAATAAATTGTTGTTTTATTATCAGTTAATGACGATTTTGATTATTTTCACTTTTGCTGTTTCTTTAGCCAATGCCAATATAAACAAATATTCACATGTTATAATCTAGACATGTTTTCAGTTTTCTTGTATATGTATTCACATAGCAGTGGATTGGTAGATCATATGGAAACTCCATGTTTAATAATTTGAAGAAATTCTATACTGTTTTCCAAAGAAGTTGCACAATTTATATTTATTACTACCAAAGTTTGAGGGTTTCCGGTTTCTTGCATATCTCCCCAAACATTTAATCTTTCGGATTGTAGACACCTTAGTGGTTATGAAGTAGTGGCCTACTCATTATATCCCTTAGGCTGGTCTTCAACCCAGGTCCTCTATTTTAGCCTTCCTAAGCACTGAGATTACAGATCTGAGCTGTGACAATTGTCTTTTACTAAATTCTTTTTTTTTTTTTTTTTTTTTGTCTTTTTCAAGGGTCTCCCTGTAGCCCCAGCTGGTCCTGGAACTCACTCTGTAGACCAGGCTGGCCTTGAACTCACAAAGATCCGCCTGCCTCTGCCTCCCAAGTGCTAGATTAAAGGCGTTTCCACCACACGCCCGGCGTCTTTTACTAAATTCTAATGGTCCTTTTTTTTTTTTTTGAGACAGTCTCACTCTGCCCTAGCACTGGATATATAACCTCAGGCTTAACTCCAACTTGTAGAATGATTTTGCTTCAGCCTTCTTAAATTGCTTGGATTACAGATTGAGCCACCACGTCCAACTTTCTAAAGGTCCTTTAGAACAGATGTTTGTATGTCTAATGTATTTTCCCCTTCTTCCCAGAGCAGGACATTCTAATGTATTTTAATAGCAGACATACAGGAACAATACTGCAGAGAGCCAACATTAAAGACATATACTTGGGTGGAGCATGATGGCACACTGCTTTAAATATCAGCACTCCTGATGCAGAAGAAGGTGGATCTCTGTGAGTTCAAACCGCCTGTCTCCATAAGAGAGGCCAGCCAGTGCTAACTGGTGAGACACTTCTCTCAAAAACAACAACAAAAATGTATTAAATGCATTAAGAAGAGGTTCGTTAAAGGTCACTTGAGCATGGTGGTGCACGACCTTTAATCCTGCACTTGGGAGGCAGAGGAGGTGGATCTTTGTGAGTTCAAGGCCAGCCTGGTGTACAGAGCAAGTTCCAGGACAGCTGGGGCTACAGGAGGACCTGTCTCAAAAGCCAAAAAAAAAAAAAAAAAAAAAAAAAAGATTTTAGCTATGGCCCTTCTTCCCAAATCAGGACATTTTGATGACCATAGAAAGATCTCTGAAATGCCCAGTGCTGGGAAACAGTGTTGTGCCTTTTTGTTTGTTTGTTTGTTTGTTTTGTCTTTTTTTAAAATTTTATTTATTTCTGTATGTATATGTGTATGTGTATGAATGTACTGTCTGCATGCAAGTTTGTGCACCCGTGTCGTGCAATGTCGCGGAGGTCACAAAAATGTCGGATTCCCCTGGAACTGGAGTTCTCCTGGAATTGGAGTTACAGATGGTTCTCAGCCACCATGTAGGTGCTGGGGATCGAACCCAGGTCCTCTGTAAGAGCGGTCGGCGCTCTTAACCGCTAGGCCATCTCTCCAGCCCCTGTTTTGTCTTTTTTGAGACAGGGTCTCCCTGTAGCTCTAGCTGGCCTGGAACTCATTATGTAGACCAGGTTGGCCTTGAACTTACAGAGATCCACCTGCTTCTGCCTCCCAAGTGCTGGGATTAAAGGCATGCCCCACCATAAGTAAGCACCTTGAACTACTGAGATATTTCCCTGGCCTTGGGCTTAAAGGAGTCCGCCACCAAACCTGGCACGACAGTGATTTTAATGCCTATAGATTAGTCTATTGTTAAAATTTGTAAAGCAGAAATCAGCATAATGATTTTGAGATTCATCTTGTTATATTTACAATAGTTTATTATGTTTATTGATTACTAGTATTCTATAATTTAGACATAACATTATTTATCCACTTACTAGTTAAGACACAATTGAATTGTTTGAAGCTGTTATGCATGCATAACCTCTTACTGTGGCCATGTTTCACTTTTCTTTTGTTAATACCATAGACCCTTATTCACAAAAAGCTTTGGCTTTTGTTTGGGGGATCAAACCTGGATCTCTTACATGTGAAGTAAGCACTCTACCACGAAGTATATCCTCAGCTCCTTATCCATGATTTGCTTTCTGCAGTTTCAGCTACCTATGGTCAACAAAAATATTAAATGGAAAATTTCAGAAATAGAAGTGGGAATGTAGCTCAGTTGGTAGGGTGTTTGCCTAGCATGCCTAAAGCCCTTGGTCTGATGCCCTAGACCTACATAAACCATCCGTATCTCAGTATTCAGGAGGATCAGAAGTTCAAGGCTGCCTAGTGAGTCTGAGGCCAGCTTGGACTACATGACACTCTGTATCAAAAGAAAAAAATTACAGAAATAGATAATCCATATGCTTTAAATTACAACCCATTCTGAGTAGCATGATGAAATTTTTTTTTTTTGTCTTTTTGAGACAGGGTCTCCCTGTAGCCCCAGCTGTCCTGGAACTCACTCTGTAGACCAGGCTGGCCTTGAACTCACAAAGATCTGCCCGCCTCTGCCTCCCAAGTGCTAGGATTAAAGGCGTGCGCCACCACGCCTGGCTAGGCATGATGAAATTTTATCTCCATGCTCTATCCTGCTAAGGACATGAATCATTCCTTTGTATAACATTTCCATGCTTTATCTGCTACCTGCCCATTGGTCACTTAGTAGCCATCTCAATTGTTAGTCTTGATACTTAATAGTCCTTGTGTTGAAGTAATTCTTACCTAGAAGACTTACTTTATAGGTTACAATGCCTATCTCATTCAGTTCATCTCACATCCCAAGAAGGGCAAGTACAGGATAATATTTTGAGAGAGGCCATGTGAAAAAGCTTTTGTTGCAGTATATTGCTATGGTAGTTCTACTTTATTATTAGTCATTGTGGATAATCTATTGTGCTTAATTTTTTATAATGCTTCTATTGATATTTTATGTATTTCAGACATCATTTCTCAGTTCAGTTTAGATATATTCCCCTTTCCCTTGTCCCCACCCCAGATTATGTACTCTGCCATAACTGTCCTGCATCTTTCTCTCAGTCTTTTGTTTATCTTTAGGAATTCACATTTTTAATTAACCTTATCATACATATATATATATATATATATATATATATAGAGAGAGAGAGAGAGAGAGAGAGAGAGAGAGAGAGAATTCAATAATTCAATACAGTTTCAGATTCAGTGATATCTACTAAAGCATTATGGAAGGCACATGTATCTCCCTTTCAGAGTTTGAGTCCCTGGAACCTGTATAAAATGCTGGATGTAGTACCATGCATCTGTTAACCTACCCCTAGCCGAGGATCTATTGGCCATCAATAGTTCCTTGGGGGAATCATATTTACTCAGGAGAATAGCCAATTGTAAGTTGCTCATGATTTAGTAAATGACCCCATATCCATGAACATGCAAACGACCCTAATTAAATTCAATGAGATATAAAAATAATTTAAAAGACATAAAACTAGAAGGTGGAGAGGTTGGGAAGAAGGGTTCCAGAATAAGAAGGGGATAAAAGAGATTAATGGGAAATAATGATCAAAATACATTATATCCATGTATGAAACTGTCAAAGAATAAGACAAAATCAAAAGTGAAAATCTGAAGCCTAGACCAACCAGCCTTTCATAACTAATAAGAAGACAACAAAGGCATCTGAAGAAAATGAGCAAAGTCAGTCTTCAACTCAACTAAGAAACACTTGAGTCTAGTAACAGAATACAAACCACAAAAGAAATCTACATGCCAAAATCACAAGGAAAAAATAATAACATGAAAAACCCAAATGATAAATCCCTGCTAAATACTACCAATCTGGTAGAAGACTCCCTACAATGAAGACTCCCAAGAAGTAACCCAGGACACAGATCTTAAAAGAACTATCATAAACATACTCAAAGAATTCAAGAAATTTAAAGAATTCAAGAAATTTAAAGAACACACAGACAAATCAAAAAACTAGAAGGAGACAGAGATAGGCTAAAAGAAGAGAATGATAAACTTCAGAAAGAGGTGGAAATACTGAAGAAAACTCATGCTGAAATGAAAAAGGAAACCAAACACTCATCCAGTTAACAGGAAAGGATGGGAAAAAGCCTCAGTAACAGAATGAATGAAGTAGAAAATAGAATATCAACACTGTAAGATAACGTGAAAAATTAAAAAAAAAAACACACACACACACAGGAATGGAATAATCAAGAAATATGGGACACTATGAAAAGACCTAACCTATGCATCATAGGTACAGAGGAAGGAGAAGAACCTGAAGATAATGGTATCAACCAGATCTTCAACAGAATTACAGAAGAAAATTTCCCCAAATTGAAGACATACCCATACAAATACAAGAAGCACATAGAATTCCAAATAGACAAGAACAGAAAAGAAATTCACCATGCCATATCATAGTAAAAACATTAGATGCCCCAAACAAAGATGGAATACTGAAAGCTATGAGAGAAAGCCCACAAGTCATATGTAAAAGGAAACTCATCAGAATTATAACTGATTTTTCAATACAAATGATGAAAGACAAAAGAGCTTGCCCAAAGTATTCCCAGCTATAAATGACTATAGATGTCAACCCAGCAAATATGTCTAAGTGAAGGAGAAAAAAAAATCTTTCAGACATAAATAATATAAAATAATATGTGTCCAGAAAACCAACTCTTCAGAAAATATTTGAAGCACTGCAAAGAACAGAAGGAAGGAAGGACTATTCCCAAGTGGCATGAGAAAGCAATTATTGAAGGTATAACTCTGGAAATACAAACCTAACCAAAAATGCAAACAGAAACTAAATTGATGGGAAGCAATATATATCTCTCGATAATATCTTTAGATACTAATGGTCTGAACTTCCTAATCAAGAGACATAGGCTGGGAGAATGGATTAAGAAACCGAATCGGGCTGGAGAGATGGCCTAGCGGTTAAGAGCGCCAACCGCTCTTACAGAAGACCTGGGATCNTGTGTGTGTGTGTGTGTGTGTGATTTGTGTGTAAGGGCCCATGGAGGCTAGAAAAGGGTATTGAATCCTCTGGAGCTGGAGTTACAGGCAATTGTCAGCTGCCTAGTGTGGGTGCTTGGAATTAAACTCAGTCCCAGCAACAAAAAGCTATTTATGAGTTGACTTCCTATTCTATAGCTTTGCCCACTTCATAATGGCCTGACTCTCTTATTTCTAGCCAATGAAGGTAAACAACTCAGGTTAATTCTCCCTAAAATTTTACTGTGGAATACTCTAGACCTATAGGTTTGGTGGATATTTTGTGAACTGCCATCTGGCTATGCTCACACTGTGGACTAGGGAAATGTGTCCTAGGACAAGTCCTTTAATATAACAGCTCAAGGAACCTCTTAGGAGTTTTTGCTTTTTTGAGATGTTTTTAATTATGTGTCTGTGTGTATGCATGGGTATAAGCATGTGAGTGCAGAGGAGGGCACGAGACCCCTGGAGCTGGAGTTCCAGGCAGGTGCAGCTGCTGGACATGTGGGTGCTGGGAACTGAACTCTGGTTCTCTCCAAAAGTAGCACGTGCTCTTAACCTATAAACCAGCTCTCCAACCCCTGAACCATTTATTTTCACAGACCCCATAGGCTCAAAAGTTTGGTTTGGGGCCAGGGAGATGGCTTGGCAGGTAATGGTACTTGATGCTAAGCCAATTTATCCCTAGGACCAACATGGTGGAAGGAGAAAACACATTCCCAACTGTTCCTCTGATCTTCACATGCTCCCACACACATAGGCACCTACACACTAAAGAAATAAGTAAATGTAATAAAAGAATTTAAAAAAAGGTTTGTTTCGTTTGGACTGGAGCTGTATCTAAGTGGTAGAAAACTTGCCTAGTATACATGAAGCCCTGGATTACATCCCTAGTACCACATCAGTGCACAAAGAGTTGTTGTAAGAAATGTAGGAGAATCATAACTACCCGAGACTTTTATAAATAAGAGCTCAGATTCTTGCTGGGTGTGGTAGCACACCTTTAATCCCTGCACTCAGGAGGCAGAGGCAGGTGGATCTCTGCGAGATTGAGGCCAATCTGGTCTATACCCAGGGAAGTTCCAGGCCAGCAGGGGCTACAGATTGACCCTGCCTCAACAAAACAATACCCTCCATAAAACAAACCCCTAAATTCCTTCAGATTCTTGGGGTTGGTTTTTTTTTTTTTTTTTGGTCTTTTTGAGACAGGGTCTCCCTGTAGTTCCAGCTGTCCTGGAACTCAATGTGTAGACCAGGCTGGCCTTGAATTCACAAAGGATTAAAGGCATGTGCCACCATGCCCAGCAGATTCTTGGTTTTTTACGCCCATCTCATTCTCAGTATCTGGATACTATTGAAGGCAGTGGATGGATGGATGGATGGATGGATGGATGGATGGATGGATGGATGGATGGATTGGTGGACTAATTGATTGATGAATTGATTGCATTTAGAGTCTGTCAAGCTGGTGGCGCACACCTTTAATCCTAGCACTTGAGAGGCAGAGGCAGGCAGATCTCTGTGAGTTCAAGGCCAGCCTGGTCTACAGAGTGAGTTCCAGTCCAGCTGGGGCTATAGGGAGACCCTGTCTCAAAAACCAAACAAAAACAGAACAAAACAAAACAAAAAAACAACAGCAGTAGTAGCAACAACAAAACCCCAAGGGCTGTAGCTAGAGAGTCTCAGTGGTTACAGTCTGTTACCAGCAGATATGAAAGTTCATGAAAACCATTTTTTTGGTTCTGAGCTGAGTCTGATGACTTAGCTTCTCATTGGTTCTTACTTATTCTGTGGACTCCAGTACTTGTCCTATCTCCTTTTTCCCTGTCCACAGTGGTCAGTCTACTCATAAACTCCTGGTACTCTTTCACAGACCTACTGGATCTCAGGAGCATTTGCTCTACCCAAGGACTGTGAAAATTATGGTAGATGTCCAGTTGAGTGTGTTTGGTTGCTTGGCTACTCTGCACATTATTTTTCCTGAGTTCAACTGGGGCCGACCTACATGGTGGCCACCTTCCAAATTCCCAAATTTGGAAGCATCTCATCCTTGAAAGGCTGCTGAATTCTCAAACTGTCTCTCCTGAAGAATTCAGTCCAGAAGAGAGAAACTGGTGCCCATGTGTTCTATATTCTTTCTCTGCTTCCTCTACCCATTTTCCTTCGACATAATACTCTCAGAACAATGTTTAAGATTTTGAAAACAGACTGTGGAAGAAATGTTCCCATCTGAAGTAGAAATAGCCCAATGGTAGAGTGTTTGCCTACTGTGTACAAGGCCCTGGGTTTGATTCCAGCACTGAAAAATAAAAGTAAAACATAAATGTATGGGTTCATCAAAAAGCAGAGAAACTGCCGGGCATGGTGGCGCACGCCTTTAAACCTAAGGCAGAGGCAGGTGGATCTTTGTGAGTTCAAGGCCAGCCTGGTCTACAGAGTGAGTTCCAGGACAGCTGGGGCTATAGGGAGACCCTGTCTCGAAAAGACAAAAAAAAAAAAAAAAGCAGAGAGAAGAGCTGGAGAGATGATTTTGTGATTAAGAGCACTCCTTGCTTTTGTAGCGGACTTGGGTTCAGTTCCTAGCATTCACATGGGGGCTCATAACCATCTGTAACTCCTATTCTAGAAGATCTGAGACCTCCTCCTCGCCTCTGTAGGCACCAGGAACACACATGGTGTACATATAAACATGTAGGCAAGACGCACACATAAATAAAAATAAATAGCTAGGGTATGGTGGTGCACATCTTTAATTCAAACACTAGGTAGGGCAGAAGCAGGTGGATCTCTGTGAGACTGAGGTCAGCCTGGTCTACATAGTGAGTTCCAGGCCAGCTGGAGCTACAGAGAGACCCTGTCTCAAAAAGAAAAAAAGAAAAAAAAAGACAAAATTGCTTGAAATAATACCAGTAGGGGGCTAGCATGAGAGCTTAATGCTTAAGAGCACTGGCTACTCTTGTAGAGGGCCTGGGTTTATTTCCCAGCACCTATGTGGTGGCTAAAATCCATCTACAATTCCAGTTTCAGGGGATCTGACACCCTCTTTTGACCTCCCCAGGCATTGTATGGACAGGTGCATTTATATGTATGCAGACAAAATACTCATACACATAAAAATAAATACTACTGCTACCACTAATATTAATAATAATAAAAGAGAGAGAAAATAAATGTGAGCTGCCCAACGCATGTACTGGAACTTGGGTCCCCTAGAAGAGCACCAAGCACTTTTAGCCTATGAGCCATACTACCGAAGTCCAAAATTTCTTTTTACTTATATTTCAGAATGAGACCATATGGCTACCTCAGCTGTAAGATGATGAGTTCTTTTTTTTTTTAGATGATGAGTTCTTAATTGTTCTTATTGCTACTGTGAACAAAATGTTCAGTTAATTCTTTTTTTTTTTTCTTTTTAGTTCTTTTTTTTAACATAAATTTATTTTTATTTTTTTTAATGTCTTATTTCCAGACTTAGTAGCCCACCCCTTTAAAATTTTATTTATTTATTATTTATTTGTTTTTATGTGTATGAATGTACTTCTGCATGGGTAGGTTTTGATCCATGTCATGCAATGCCTCGGAGTCAGAAGAGGTGTCGGATTCCCCTGGAACGGAGATTGTCGGAATTGGAGTTACAGACGGTTTTCTCAGCTGCCATGTGGGTGCTGGGATTGAACCCGGGTCCTCTGCTAAGCAGCAGTTCATGCTCTTAACTGCTAGGCTATCTCTCCAGCCCCTATTTTTATATTTTTTAACAAATAGTAGACCCATGTTCCCGCCCATTCCCCCACCCCGCCAAAGCTCATTGCATTCTGCCAAACAGGCCTTTTTCATCTCTTTCTCAGTCCTTTCTCAAATTCTCATGAGGAAGTTGACTATTTGAGGGCAGAATTTCACTGTTTCAGTGCAGTTCTCAATGCAGTCCTTTTTCTGTGTGTTTTGTTTGTTGTTGTTTCCAAATATGCATTATGCCCAATGTTCTTTGGACAAAAGTCAGGGGGCCCTACACAAGAAATACTACACTAGGTAATTGGCACAGCATCCACTAGATTGAGGGATACCATTTGTCGTTTGTTTTTCTGGGACTGTGTTACTTCACTCAGCATGATGTCCTCTAGCTCAGCCATTTTCCTGGCAAGCTCATGATGCGTCTTTCTTACTGCATGCATAGTAAGCTCCACTGTGTAGATTAACCACATTTTGTCTATCCACTCATCAGTGGGGGCATTTGTTTGGTTCCAGCTCCTTGCTGATTGTGAGAGAGCTGAAATAAAACATGGCCGTAGCACGTATCTCTGCTGGGTGAGCTTGAGGGTACCATGCCCAGAGTGGTATAGCTGGGTTAGGTGTGGCAAGTTTCATTCCGAAGTTCCAAGGTTCTCCACACTGCTTTCCATAGTGGCTGTACGAGTTTACATTCCCACCTAGCGTGGATGAGCTGCTCCCCGTTTCCCACAACCTCTCCAGCACTCGTTATCATTTGTTTCTTGATCCTAAGCCAGTCTTTTGGAGTAAGATGATATTCTTAAAGTGGTTCATAGGCATTTCCTTAATGATTAGTGATGTTGAACACTTCTTAAGGTGTTTCTCAGAATCTCTAATTTCAATTGTGAAGTCTCTGTTCAAGCTCTTTTGCTCCATCTATGAAGTGGGTCATTGTTTTCTTTTTTCGTTGTTTTGATAGTTTATATATTCTCTGAATCAATGCTTTTGTCAGAGTGTACCCTGCAGTGAAGTTTCCTCCCACTCTGTGGATTTCTCTTCACTTCCTTGATTGTTTCTTTTGATGTACAGAAGCTTTTGAGTTTAATGAGGTTCCATTTGTCAATTGTCAACCTTAATTCTTGTGCAGCTGCTGTCTGATTTAGGAAGTCTTTTCCTACTCCTATGTCTTGTAATCTGCTGCCAACTTTTTCTTCTATCACCATCAGACTTTGGGGTTTCACGTTGAGGTCTTTGATCCATTTGGAGTTGACTTTTGTACAGGGCGAGAGGTAGGGATTTAATTTCATTCTTCTACAAGTGGTGATCCAGTTTTGCCAACACCACTTGCTGAAGATGCTGTCTTTTCTCCATTGTGGCTTCTTGGCCCCCTTGTCAAATATAAGATGGCTGAAATTGTACATGCTCAGATTTGGATATACTTTTCATTTCTAAGGAGGAGCTACTAAGAAAAGTAAACAATTGTCACATAAAGTCTTTGTGAGATCCTGGAAGTCTATTGAGGTCCCTTTATGATCACAATTTTAATTACATTTGTTTATTTGGTGTGTGTGTGTGTTACAGTGTCACAGTCAGAGGACAACTTGTGAGATCTGTCTTCTTCTTTTACCAAGTGTGTCCTGGGGATTGAACTCGTAAAACTTATTGGCAAACATTTATACTCACTGACCCATCTTGCTGGCCCTGGTATCATAATTTAAGAAAGTGGTCTCATGGTATATTTCAGCAGCTTCAGCTTAGGGCAAGCTCACACTGGAAGCAGTTCACAAAGACATAGAAAATGGGCAGAAGCGTTTTTTATATGCAGACACCTTTTTATATGGCAGAGACTCAACAGGTGATTTTTCCAGAGAGACAATGGAAGATTCTAAGAAGACTGCAGAAGGGACTTCTCAGCCACTTCTAGAACATATGGGAGTCTGTGATAGCAAAGAGCCAAAAGTTTCAAAGTATTTATCATATTGGCATTACTGGTGAGTCTCTGTGTTTAAAATCACCATGACATCATAATGCATAGTGCACAACATACAACTCTTTTATTTGAGTTCACTTACTCAACAATACGTCTGGGTTCAGACTTTTGGTAGAAATGTTAGATGGTGCTATAACCTTCTCTGGACATACTGTCAGTCAGTTTTGTCATATTTGTGGTAGTTTAAGTGTAACCCTTTAGTCAAGATGTTGAGATCACATCTTTCCATGGTAATGGTACCCTTTCTCCTTCACACTAACTACATTTGCTATAGTATGATAATTTTAGAACTTATAGATATTTTTTCCAATGTTATTTTCTATTAATGCCTGACTCTATAACTACTACTACTACTATATGGGTTTTGAGACAAAGTCTCATTATGTTGCCCTGCCTGGCCTGGAACTCACTATGTAACCAGGATGGTCTCAAACTCACAGATATCCTCCTGCCTTGGTATCCTGAGTGCTAGAACTAAAGGAGTGTGCCATCACATCTGACTGAACCAATTATTTTTATAACAGTCATAAAAAGATTTTTTTCATTTCTATCATTCCTCTACATTAGCATTCACTATTCTTCCATGAAACAGCCAGCAAGATTTCTCAGCAGGTAAAGGCACTTGCAATGAAAGCCTGGTGACTTGAGTTTGATCCTTGGAGACCATGTAAAGGTAGAAGGAGAGAATCATCTCCACAAAGTTATCCTAAAATTGTCTTCTTGTTTCCACGTATGTGTTGTGCTGTGTGAGCACATGAACACACATTAATAATAATTTAAAAAGAAAGGAAAGGGGCTGGAGAGACAGTTCAGTGGTTAAATCACCGACTGCTCTTGCAGAGGACCTGGGTTTGGTTCTTAGCAACCTCGTGATGGCTAACCTTCTGTAACTCAAGTCCCAGGGGATCTGTTGCCCTCTTTTGGCTTCCATGGATGATGCTAGCATGTGGTGCATTACATGCAGGCAAAACATCATACACAGAAATAAAAAATTAAAAATTAATAAGAAGAAAGAAAAAGAGCTTTTCTATTCCCTCACTTACAAGGTTTGTTTGGGTTTTTTGGTTTGATTGGTTTTGGGGGACAGTGTCTCACTATGTAGCCTGATTGTCCTGGAAATCATGGTACAGACCAGGCTGTCCTGCAACTTACAGAGGTCTACTTGTCTCTGACCCCCAAGTACTGGGATTAAATGTGATGCTACATAGCAGCTAACAATTTTCTGAAACTCCAGTTTCAGGGGATACAAAACCCTCTTCTAGCCTCTGTGGGCATTACATACTTATATACATGCAAGCAAAGCACTAAAACCCATAAAATAAAAATAATAAAATATTTTTAAAGAAGTGATCCCAAACCTCATGAAACTAAAAAACTTATGTACAGCAAAGGACACCATTATTTGAGTGAGGAGGCAGCAGCCTTCAGAATGGGAAAGAACAATCCTTATTAGCGAGATGTCTGACTGAGGATTCCTATCTAAAATGTGTGAAGAACTAAAAAAAAATAAACATCACAAAGAAAAACACCCCAGGGGCTGAAGAGATTGTTCAGTGGTTAAGAGCACTAGCTGCTTTTACAGAGGATCTGGGTTCAGTTCCCAGCACCCACATGGCAGCTACTAACTGTCTATAGCTCCAGTTCCAGGGGATCTTACACCTTCTTCTGACCTTTGTGGGCATTGCATGATATGGGTGCACTTAGACACATGCAGGAAATGCACTCATATCATACACCTAAAAAATAAAAATAAGCCAAGCGTGGTGGCTCACGCTTTTATTTTGTTTTATTTTTTTCTTTTAATTAATTAACTAATTAATTATGTGTATGAATATACTGTCCGCATGTAGGTTTGTGCACCGGTGTTGTGCAATGCCGCGGAGGTCAGAAGAGGGTGTCAGATTCCCCTGGAACTGGAGTTCTCCTGGAATTGGACTTACAGATGGTTCTCAGCCGCCATGTGGGTGCTGGGTATTGTACCCGGGTCCTCTGCAAGAGCAGTTGGCGCTCTTAACTGCTAGGCCATCTCTCTAGCCCAAGCGCATGCTTTTAATCCCAGGACTTGGGTGGTAGAGTCAGATGTAACTTTGTGATCTCAAAGCCAGCCTGATCTACATGGTGAGTTCCAGGACAGCTGGGGCTACAGGGAGACCATGCCCCACCCCAAATAAATAAAAAGAAAGAAAATAAAGTTAAAACAAAACCAAAAGCAAACAACCCAGTTAAAAATGGCACATGGGGGGCTGGAGAGATAGCCTAGCGGTTAAGAGCACCGACTGCTCTTGCAGAGGACCAGGGTTCGATCCCCAGCACCCACGTGGCGGCTAAGAACCGTTTGTAACTCCAATTCCAGGAGAACTCCAGTTCCAGGGGAATCTGAGACTCTCTTCTGACCTCCGCGGCATTGCACGACATCGGTGCACAAACCTACATGCAGACAGTACATTCATACACATACAAAAATAAAATAAAATTAAAAAAAAAAAATGGCACATGGAACTAATAGAGCTCTCAAGGAATGGAAACACGAAGGGCTGAGAAGTACTATCCGAAATATTTAACACCTTTAGCCATCAGAAAGATGCAAATTAATACTATGATCCAAAAAAGAACAATGACAAATGTTATAAGGATGTGGAGAAAGAGGAAAACTGATTCACCTCTGGTGGGAGTACAAACTGATGGTGCCACTGTGGAGATCAGTGTGGAGGTTCCTCAAAAAGCTAAAAATAGGTGTTCCACAATATCTATTCATGGCACTCTTGGGCATTTACCCAAAGGACTCTATATCCTATTCTACATCTAAATAGAGATACATGCTCATTCATGTTCATTGAAGTTGTCTGCATTCGCAATAGCCAGGAAATGGAAACAATATAGATGTTCAACAATGGATGAATGGATAATGAAAGTATAACACATTTACATAATGGAGTATTACTCAGCTGTTAAGAAAGAAGAAAATAGGAAATTCACAGGTAAATGGATGGAACTAGAAATAATCATCCTAAATAACCCAGGTCCAGAAGGACAAATATCCCATGTTTGCTCTCATAGCTTTGAATTTTTAGAAAGCTATATTTCAATTAGAAAACCCGTAGGAGTAAGGAAACTAACAAGGAGGTGTGGGGAGGGGGTGGACATTAGAGGGATGATACAATGCAGTGACACAGAAAATAGGTACATAGGGGGAAAGCGGAATAACAGGATAAGAAGGGTTCAGTGGGGCAAGGAATGAGAGGTCAGAGCAGAGGAGGGAGTAAAAAGTGGTATGGAAACCTATTATTATAGAACCTTCTTTAAATGTATACATACGCAACTGTAAAAATAGTTTAAATGTGGTTGTCTATAACAGGGGTTCAGTAGCCTTATCAGACACCTCAGGCTAGCAAATAAGAAGCCCAAGACCAGGAATGGACTTTCTCTTTTGGAGTTGTTGACCTAGGAGGTCTTAAAGATATATATCTTTAATCCCAGCACTCAGGAGGTGGAAGCAAGCCTGAACATTATGAGTTCCAGGTTTCCAGGCCAGCCCATTCTTTTTTTTTTTGGTATTTTTGAGACAGGGTCTCCCTTTTTTTAGTCCCAGCTGGCCTGGAGCTCACTCTGTTGACCAGGCTGGCCTTGAACTCACAAACACCCGCCTGCCTCTGCCTCCCAAGTGCTAGGATTAAAGGCGCACACCACCACGCCCGGCTAAGGTCAGTTCATTCTACATGGTGAGTCCCAGACCAACTAGTGAAGCTTAGTGAGATCCTTTCTCAAAATAAATAAATGAATAAACAAGCAAGTACATAAATATGGGGTATAAGGGTGAAGGAAGGGATGAGGAGGATCTGAATATTATGAAAATACATAAAAAAAAATTTTTAAAGACAGAGTCCCCTGTAGTCCCAGCTGTCCTGGAACTCACTATGTAGACCAGGCTGGCCTCAATCTCACAGAGATCTGCCTGCCTCTGGCTCCCAAGTGCTGGGATTAAAGGCCTGTGCCACCATGCTCTGCTCATTTTTGCAATTCATTTTTTTATTTTATTTATTTATTTTTTATGTGTATGAATGTACTGTCTGTGTATGAATGTACTGTCTGCATGTAGGTCTGTGCACCCATGTTGTGCAATGCCGCAGAGGTCAGAAGAGGGTGTCGGATTCCCCTGGAACTGGAGTTCTCCTGGAATTGGAGTTAAGAGTTCTCCTGGAATTGGAGTTAAGAGAGTAGTCCAGCCTGGCATGGTGGCACATGACTTTTTATTTATTTATTATTTTTTTATGTGTACACATATGTACTGTCAGCATGTAGGTTGGTGCATCCAAGTCATGCAATGCCATGGAAGTCAGAAGAGGGCATCGGTATTCCCCTGGAACTGGAGTTAATGATGGTTCTTAGCCACCATGTGGGTGCTGGGAATTGCACCTGGGTCCTCTGCAAGAGCAGTCTGTGCTCTTAACCACTGAACCATCTCTCCAGCCCTAGCACATGCCTTTAATCCCAGCACTGGGGAGGCAGAGGCAGGTGGATCACTGTGATTTCAAGGCCAGCCTGGTCTACATAGTGAGTTCCAACACAGCTGGGGCTACGGAGAGATCCTGTTTCAAAAAAGATGAAAAAAAAAAGGAGAGAGTGGTTCCAAGTCATGTGTGGTGGTATGCACCTGTAATCCCAAAGCTTGAGAGGTAGAGGTAGGAAGATTAGAAATATAAGGTCATTCTCTATTGGCTGTTCTTGCAAAGGGCCCAGCTTTAATTTCTTCTACAACCATCCATAACTCCAGTTCCAGGGGAATCAGACCTCTCTCCTGACTCTGAGGGCATTGCATGACAGGTGCGTTTACACACATACAGGCAAATACACTCATACATATAAAAATTTTTAATTAAATATAAAATTAAAATAAAGTACTCTTCTGAGAGAGAAAGCAGAATACCAGAATTCCAGAATATGGGTGAAGATGAAGGTAAAGGACAATTTTTTTTTGTCTTTTTGAGACAGGGTCTCCCCGGAACTCTGGCTGTCCTGGAACTCGCTCTGTAGATCGGGCTGGCCTTGAACTCATAGAGATCCGCCTGCCTCTGCTTCCCAAATGCTAGGATTAAAGGCGTGTGCCACCACGCCCAGCAAGGACAATTTTTGGGATGTTAATCCACTGTCTTCTCAGAAGACAGCTTTCTGAATAAAGCACAGTTTAGAGATTCACTTTCTGTCTCTGTTCTTTAACCACGGTGGTGACAGACTGAAGCGATCTGCTGTTCCAATTACAGTGACATTAGAAACCAGAAGAAACAATGAGATGGTCGTTTAGGGAAAGTCCTGGATGACAGAGAATGAAAGGAAATAAGTAATCAGAAAACAGAAATAGAACTCATTTATTAATGCCCATTTTCTCCTCAAACCTTGCTGAAATAACATTAAATTACAGGGAGTGGTCCAAACCACAAGGACAAAAAGAGCAGGTAATGAAGCAAGACAAACCTAGTAATATAAATAATACTTATTTTATTTTATTTTGATCTCTTCGAGACAGGGTCTCCCTGTAGCCCCAGCTGTCCTGGAACTCTCTGTAGACCAGGCTGGCCTTGAACTCACAAAGATCCGCCTGCTTCTGCCTCCCGAGTGCTGGGATTAAAGGGGTGTGCCACCATGCCCACCAACTTTAATAATACATATTTTAAACACTGCTTGGGGGGGTGCACACCTGTGATTCCAGCACTTAGGAGACAGAGGCAGGAGGATCTTGTCTTGAGTTTGAGATCAGCCTGGAGCCAGATAGCAAGTTATAGGTAATAAATAAAAAACAAATAAACAAATAAATGTGGATGTGGTTTTTCCCTGTAAAAGAGAAAGAAAATTATCCCAGGGGCTAGAGAGTCTGCTTAAAGGGTAAGAGCACTGGCTGCTCTTGCAGAGAAGCAGGGTTCAGTTCCCAGTACTGGCATAGCAGCTAAAAATCATCCGTTAACTCCAGTTCCGGGGAGATACAATGCCCTCTTCTGGCCTCTGTGGGTACTGCATGACATGGGTGTCATATATGCAGGGAAAACACTCATACACATGAAAAATAAAAGTATGTATCCCTGTTAAACAAAAAGAGAAAAAAGGAAATGATTCCAAACAGAAAAATGGTAAAATTATGATTGCCTTATTCCAGAGCTCTTGAATTCCAAATAAAAGCAAACACTGCATGCTGGAATTTACCTGAATTTGACACTCCCAAGGAAGAAGATTCCATTAGTACAGCCTACTTAATTAATACACAATACACAAGGATTGAAGTAGTGGACAGTTTTATTGCTCTGTAAAGTTACAGTTTAACTTTAGAAACCAATAGGTCTGTGATTTTATAATTAGGTTTTGCAATTAAAGTGGAGGATTTTAACCAGGCTTTAATCATAGCTAACGAATGTCCTTGGAGTTCCTTTTTTAACTCCAGTCTACATTTGTTTTTTTTTATAATTTTTTTTTAATTTTATTAATTTTATTTATTTCTGTATGTGTATGAATGCACTGTCTGCATGCAAGTCTGTGCACCCGTGTCGTGCAATGCTGCAGAGGTCAGAAGAGGGTGTCGGATTCCCCCGGAACTGGAGTTCTCCTGGAATTGGAGTCCCAGACGGTTCTCGGCCGCCATGTGGGTGCCGGGGACCGAACCCGGGTCCTCTGTAAGAGCAGTCGGGCCCCTTAACCGCTAGGCCATCTCTCCAGCCCTCCAGTCTACATTTGTTTGTGGGCCCCCAGACACAGTTTTTCTTAGCTCAAACTAAACAGCTTCTTTTGTCCCCGCTAGTGCTTTCTTTAAAGAGCTAAAATTTTGATAAATGTTCCTACCCTTTCTCAGAATTTTGCTTTCCATATTGCTGTTCATTTTCCAAGTTCTGTTGAGGAGATGAAGTTAAACCAATAAGAGGAAAAACATAGAATATGTGATATGGAGGTACCCAGGAAGCCTCAGAAATGGACGATACCACATAGAGTTGATGAAACCAGAGGTAAGGACTGGCTAGGGAAATGGAGGACATAATTGAACTGCTTGGTCCTCCTCTACCTTCGTAGAAGGTTGGACTCCAACATTTTCAGGCTGAGGAGGTTCAGGCAAGTTGAGAGTGGGCTTCTGGGAAGCAGTGAATCTACGATTTGCACAGAAACCCTGCTATTTATTCCCTGCTCAGAGCCAAAAAATTCTACTACTATCCAGCACCCATCCTTCCACTTATATCCCTTCTCCAGGAAAAAAGTTAGGAGGGGATGTAGCTAGAAAAACTGACCAAATGAGAGGAAAACATTGATACAAAAACTAACATTTATGGGTTAGTGGGATGGCTCAGTGAGTCAAGGTGCTTTCCACTAAGCCAGAGTTCAATCCCCAGGAACCACGTGTGGAAGGGAAGAACTGAGTACTGCAAGTTGTCCTATGACTTCTACATGTACACTGTGGCACTCATACCTCTTGCCCTATAGAATTTTAAAATAAAAACTAACATTAGAGGCACCTCTACCCTCAATAAATTGCCAGTCCTTATCCATCTCATGAGACCATGATCAATAAAGTACACCTAGAGGCACAAAGCAATGAACAGAGGTCATGGGTTATCAGATAATTAAGATAGTTATCATGCTGGTAACATGGAAATCAGAGACTTAAGCAAACAGAATAAAGGAACTCGAAATGGTCAATGACTGTTAAGAATAGGAGTGGAAAGCGTCACAAGTAGAAAGGAAAGAAACCAGTCTCAACAATCCAGATTGAATTCTATTATTAGTCAACTAGGAATAGAGGTTGACCATGGGGAATCAGGCATCAGTGAATAACCCCACTGATTCAGAGAGTTAGGGGAGTTTAATTCATTTGCAGAGATGGGGGTTGGTGTTTGCAAAGAACCTAGAGCTTGATCCAGATAGAAGGACTTGTTTGCAAAACAGGAATCTTTTATGACTAGGGGTGGTATGTTCCAGGGCCATAATTTAGACACAGGGAAGAACAATGCTCTGTTCAGGCCAGGTAAGTAGGAGTGATGGTTTATGACTATTCAGAGATTTGATTTGTTTTGTTTTTGGTATTTTTGAGACAGGGTCTCCCTGTAGCCCCAGCTGGCCTGGAGCTCACTTTGCATAACAGGCTGGCCTTGAACTCACAGAGATCTGCCTGCCTCTGCCTCCTGAGTGTCAGAGGGTTTTTTTTTTTTTAATGCAATTTCCATTTATTTCAGACTCTGAAGAAGTAGGGTAGGTTGCCATAAGTCATCACAACTGCTTCTTGCTGAGAGGGGTTTTCACTGGGCTGGGGGCTTCAGGGTCTGTTGGAAGAAGGGCAAAAGGGAGTCTTCTGATGATATGGAAGAGGAACATAGTCTTGAACTGGTCTTAGATGGTGGTTTGGGCAGACATATGGGCTATTTCAGTCATGTGATTCTGTAAGAATCTTTGGAAAATGTTGATTAGGCAAGTACCAAACAAGAGAATATTATAAGGAGGGCCGCCCATGCCAATTTCCCAGGTGTACATCCTTCTGCTATGGATTTATGCGTGTCCTGAACTGTGTTAGAGGGTAATTTGTAATTGCTAAAGTGACTCCACTTTGTGCAAAATCTTTCTCAAGGCTGCAAAGCAAATTGTAGTCACCCCAAGCTCTTTTCCCTTTCCCTGAATTATGTTTCTGCTGACCATCTGCTTGCTCTAAACTTAACAAAACAGACTAAACAACAACAACAACAAAAAAAAAAACGGGCCAAAAAAAAAAAAAATCCGGGCATGGTGGCACACATCTTAATCCTATCACTTGGGAGGCAGAGGCAGGTGGATCTTTGTGAGTTCAAGACCAGCCTGGTCTACATCATGAGTTCCAGGACAGCCAGAGCTACAGGGAGACCCTGTCTCAGAAAGACAATAAATAAATAAATACATAAATACATAAATAAATAAATAAAAATAGACATGATTAACTGCTGGTTTGGGGTTCTGTAACTTGGCTGATGCTGCTTAAAAGCGCTGTGAGATTTTTGTAGGTGGGCCAGAAGTACAGTACAAGGCAGCTGTGTTTTTTTTTAACCTTTTGGTTTCAGACTTTAAATTACTGTTCCCATCCCCACACCATGCAACAGTTTCAGATTGGAAGGCAAGAGTGTCTAAACAAGCAGTGCTGCCTCAATAAATTTGGCTGGGTTTTTGAGTTTCGGGGGTGTTTGTTTATTTGTTTTTTGAGACAGGGTCTCCCTTCAGCCCCAGCTGTCCTGGAACTTATTATGTAGACCACACTGGCCTTGACTTCATAGAGATCCCTGTGCCTCTGTCTGCCAAGTGCTGGGATGTGGTTCATCCTGGTCATTTCCATGGTGAGCCAGACCAGGATGGAAGCACATGCATGAGAAGGTCAACACACAGACACATGACAGAATAGCGCTTTATTCAAATGTTACAGATCATTATATAGGCAGTGTGACCTCACCTCCCAGGGTCCAACCCCAGACCTTTGCATCATCACATCCCAATCTGTGGGCATAGCCAGGGAGGTCCTATGACTCTCACTTATGCCTCTGGGAGGCACTGGCTTGAATGCTAAGCCATGCATACCTAAACTCAGATCGGATTCTCCTACACTGGGATTAAATGTGTGCACCGAGATCTCCCCAGACCAGCTCAGGCAAGCGCAGGTAGGTGGACAGCAGTTGAGTGCTTCAGCAAGGCTGATTGTTGATTGATTTCATCTAGTTAATCCGTTAATCCAGTTGTGTTTGGCTTGGTAGGCTTTTGTGGCTGTGGGGGTGGAGTTATCCTCCCAGCTGGTATTAAAGGTAGGGTCCTGTGAGTCTCGATCTGAGATCTCCCCAGACCAGCTCAGGCAAGCGCAGGTGCTGGGGCTAGGGCTAAAGAGCCCGCCTACAGTCGGTCATTGCCCCCCACCCCCCACCAACTGAGATTACAAAGGCATCTGAAGGAGGCAAGAAAAGCAAGCGTTCAACACAGTGAAGAGGCATTTAGGACCTACACTGGAATACAGGCAAAGAGAAGCTCACATGCCAGGAACACGAAGAAGAGAGAACACAGGAAAAGGACAGGATAATCCCGCATCGAGCTCTACCAACCCTATAGAAGATGCCTACAGTGGGATCCCCATGGGGATGGCCTGCTGGGAGCCAAAGCTGTCAGACATACATGCTGTCAGAAAATTACTAACCTGCTTATCTCATGAGTTCACCAACGCAGTTTACTTACCTCAGGAATTTACAAGCCAGCTTACTTACCTCAGGAATTTGCTTATCTCAGAAATTTACGAGTGCCAAGAATTGTGAGTGCCTGGCACTTCTCCAAATGTACCCTCTCCCTGAACTGTGCCTGCCCCCTTTCCCACCACAAATTTCCCGCTCCCTTGTCCATATAAACTCTGCACCTAATAAAGACAATGAGACCTCGATCAGATTATAGACCTGGTCTTCTCCTTGTGGTTGGTTTTTTGTCTCTTAATTCAGGTTATTCTCTCCCCGGACCCTAGCTGAAAACCCTGCAGGACAGGGTGAATACAATGGCCCAGGACACAGATATCAGAAACACAATTGGGAACATATTTAAAGAACACAATTATAAGAGAAAATCAAAGAACTAAGAAAAGAGAATGAAAATCAAGAAGGACCTAGAGAGAGAGAGATGACAAACTCTGGAAGGAACTGAAACACTGAAAAGATCCCATGTGAAAAAGATAAGGAAACCAAACCAGAAAGCAAAGAGCTACAGAAAAGAGATTGAGAAGCTCCAAAAAGAAGTAGAAATACTAAAGAAATCAGAAGAGGAAAATGAAAAAGGAAATCAAAACACTCATCCAATCAAGAGGAATGATGGAAAAGCCTCAGAAGCAAATGGAGGAAGCAGAACAAAGAATATCAGACCTGGAAGATAACACGAAACAGCTAAAAACCTCAAGGAAAGATTATGAAAAATTTAAAAATACCAAAAGTGGAACAACCAGGAGCTGTGGTGACACTATGAAAAGATCGAACCTCCGCATAATAGGAGTAGAGGAAGGAGAAGAATCCCAAGAGATATGGTATTGATCAGCTCTTCAACAGAATAATAGATGAAAACCTCCCAAACTAAAAAAGGACAAACCAATACAAATACAAGAAGCACATAGAACTCCGAACAGAACAGATCAGAAAAGAAATTCTCCACACCCATCATAGTTAAACATGCTAGACACCCCAAACAAAGACAAAATCCTTAAAGCCACAAGAGAAAAACAACAAGTGACCTATAAGGGGAAACCTATCAGAATTACAACTGACTTCTCAATGCAAACTATGAAATCAAGAAGAACCTGGATCAAAGATTCCGTGTTAAAGGACAATAGATGCCAACCCAGGTTACATATCCCAGCAAAAAATGTCGATATATTGAAGGAGAGAGAAAAACCTTCCATGACATAAACAACTTGAAAGAATCATGTGCCGAGAAGACCAACCTTTCAGAGAATACTCAAGCAATTCAAAGAACAGAAGAAAGGAGCAAACATCCCCAGGCACCTAGAAAGAGAATCAATAAAGCATAACTGCAGAAGTAGAAACCAAAACCCAAACTGCAAATGGATAACAAGGCAAAAGGAAGCCACACAGACCTATCAGTCATAACCTTAAATATAATGGAATAATTCCCCAATCAAAAGACATAGACTAGATTGGATTTGGAAACAGAAATCAAATCCATATGCTGTCTACAAAGAAACACATCTTACCTTCAAGGACAGATACCACTTAAAGTGAAGATGGGAAAAAATATTCCAAACAAATGGTACCAAAAGAACAAGCGGTGTTGCTATTTTAATATCAGACAAATCAGACTCAAAGTAAAGAAACAGAAGAGACAAAGAAGGCATTACATCTTTATCAAAGAACAATTCACCAAGAAGATTTCACAATTAGAATTATATTGACCCCAAACTCTGTGCACCAAACTTTATAAAGACCAATTCTCCAGGACCAAAGATCACACACTAACCCCAGTACACTCCATAGTAGGGGACTTCAATACCCACTGAGTCCTTTGGATAGGTCACAGACAAAGAAGATAAAAGAGAGACATCTGAACTGAATGATATGATATATCAAATCAACCTCGTGGACCTCTATTGAATATTCCCCCTAATAAGAGAGAATACACTTTCTACTCAGCCACCCCATGGAACATTCTCCAAAATCGACACATAGATGGACACAGAAGAAACCTCCACAAATACAAAAGATTGAAATAATTTCATGCATTCTATCAGACCACATGCAATAAAGCTCAACACAAACAATAGGACAAGCCCTCCTGCCTACAAGAACACATGGAGACTAACAACACACTCTTGAATAATGGAATGGGTCAAGGAAGAGATAAAGAAAGAAATAAAAAGCATTCCTGGAAATGAATGACAATGAACAATACACACAACAAAACCTATGGGATACCTTAAAAGCAGTCCTAAGAGAAAAGTTTATAGCCCTGGTGTCCTACATTAGAAAAACAGAAAGAGGGGCTGGAGAGATGGCCTAGCGTTAAGGCGCCACCGCTCTTGCAGAGGACCGGGTTCAATCCCCGCACCCAACATCACTGAAAAAAACTCCATTCCAGGAGAACTCCCAGTTCCGGGGAAATCCGACGCCTCTTCTCCTCCGCGGCATTGCACAACACGGGTGCACAGACTGCATGCACGACAGTACATTGAACACATCGAAATGAATAAATTTAAAAAAATAAAATAAAAATAAAAGAAAAAAGAAAGAGCACAAGGATGATCTAACACTACAGCTAAGCACTTGAGAGGCACAACAGATAACCTAATGAAACAGCAGGAAGAAAAAACAAAAATCAGAGCAGAATCAATGAAATACAAACAAAGAAAACAATACAAAAAAATCAATGAAAAAACTTGGTTCTTTGAAGAATAACAAGATAGATAGACCTCTAGCCCAGTTAACCAAAGAAAGAAGGAACAACTCCAAAATCAATCCAGCCATGAAAAGGGAAATGCACAACAGACAAGGAAAAGATCCAGAAAACAATGGGAATATTCAAGAACCTATACTCTACCAAGTTTTGAAAACCTAGAAGAAATGATGAATATCTGAAATCCTGAGAATCACCAAAGCAAACCAAGAAGAGAATCGGCCGTTTTAAAACAGACCCATAATATATGAAAGAATTGAGGATGTAGTAAGAAACCTCCCAACTAAAAAAGCCAGGCGCAGGATGGTTTCCTGGCAGAATTCTATAAGACATTAAAAAAAACCTACACCATTATTACTGAAACTGTTTAGAAGGATACAATAAGACGGCCGGGCGGGGTGGCGCACGCCTTTAATCCTAGCACTTGGGAGGCAAGAGGCAGGCGGATCTTTGTGAGCCAAGGCCAGCCTGGTCACAGAGCGAGTTCCAAGACAGCTGGGGCTACAAAGGAGACCCGTCTCGAAAGACCAAAAAAAAAAAAAAAAAAAAAAAAAAGAAGGATACAATCAGAGGAATTCTCCCAAATTCCTTCATGAAGCCAGCATCACTCTACTATTACCAAAACCAGGCACAAAGATACAACTAAAAAGGAGAATTATAGACCCATCTCCCCAATGAACACAGATGCAAAATTCTAACAGGATACTGGCAAATCGACATACAGAACCACACAAGAAGATCATCCATCATGACCAAGTTGGATTCATACCAGAGATGCAAGGATGGTTCAACATAGAAAATCAATGACATCACCAAACACATAAATGGAATCAAAGACAAAAACCACACTATTATCTCAATTGATGCAGAAAAAACCTTTAACAAAATCTAGCATCCCTTCATGCTTAGAGCCTAGAAGGAATTGGATTGGAGGGATCATCCTCAATGCAATCAAAGCCACATACAGGAAACCCATAGCCAATATCATCCAAAATGGGAAATTGACAGAACATTTCCCTTTAAAAGGTAGGAACTCAGCAAAGGCTCCCCCTGTCACCACTCACCCTCTTCAATATAATGCTTGAAACACTTGCTAGACAATAAGGCAAGAAAAGGAATAAAAGGAGTACTAATTGGAAAAGAAGAAGTAAGCTATCCCGATTTGCTGATGATATGAATTGTTTACTTAAGGGATGCTAAAAACTCCACCAGAAAACTCCTAGAAACGACTAACAGCTTCAGCAAAGTGGCAGGATAACAAATTAACCTAAAAAAAAATCAATGGCCTTCTTTACACCAAGAACAAGCAACACAGGAGAAAGAAACTCAAAGAGAAACTTTCCCACTCACAAGAGCCTCAAAAACAATAAAACACCTAGAACAAACCTAACCAAAGACCACAAATGATCTCTACAAAAAAATTTTAACCTTTAAAAAAGAAATGAAGAAAACACAGAAGACGGAAAAACCTCCCATGCTCATGGATTGGGAAAATAACATAGTAAAAATGTCCATTACCGAAACCTTGAAGATAATGCAACAACAAATCCCAAGAGTTCTTCACAGGCTGGGAAACAAAAATCCTTAATTCATTGGAAAAACAAAAGAAACTCGAATAGCCAAAACAACCCGGAGCAAAAAGAGCTACACAGGGGGTTCTCTATACCAGACTTCAAACAAAACTACAAGGGCATAGTCATAAAAAGAGCCTGGTACTGGCACAAAAAAGACCTGTTGACCAATGGAAAAAAGTGAAGGTCCAAACTGAGCACATACAATTTCAGCCATCTATATTTGACAAGGGGGCCAAGAAGCCAAATGGAGAAAAGACAGCATCTTTCAGCAAGTGGTGTGTTGGCAAAACTGGATCAATCACTTTGTAGAGATGAAAATTAAATCTCTACCTCTCCCTGTACAAAGTGAACTCCAGAGGGATCAAAGACCTCAACATGAAACCCAACCACGTTCTGAAGGTCGATAGAAAAAAAGTTGGCAGCAACCTACAAGAACATAGGCATAGGAAAAAGATTCCTAATCAGACAGCAGCTGCGCAAGAATTAAGGTCGACAATTGACAAATGGGGACCTCATTAAACCAAAAGCTTCTGTACACAAAAGAAACAACAAGGAAGTGAGAAGAAAATCCCACAGAGTGGGAGAAACCTCACTGCAGATACATCTGACAAAGCATTGATTCCAGAATATATAAATTACTCAAAAAACAGAAGAAGAAAGAAAACAAATGACCCCTCAATAGATGGAGCAAAGAGCTGAACAGAGACTTCACAAGTGAGGAATTGAGATGCACGAGAAACACATAGAAAGTGTTCAACATCATAATCATAAGGAAATGCACATCAAAACCACTTTAAACATACATCTTACTCCAATAAGACTGGCTAGGATCAAGAAACAAATGATACCAAGTGCTGGAGAGGTTGTGGGGAAGGGGAACACTCAGCCACTGGCTGGTGGGAATGTAAAACTCATACAGCCACTATGGAAAGCAGTGGTGGATAACCCTTGGAAGACTTGAATGAACTGGCGCACCCGACCAGCAATACCACTCTGGGCATTTACCCTCAAGAACTCACCCCACCACAGAGATAACGTGCACGGCCATGTTTATTCAGCTCTCTTTCACAATAGCAAGGAGCTGGAACCAATGCAAATGCCCCTCAACTGATGAGTGATAGAGAAAATGTGGTACAATACACACAATGGAGTTCTATGCAGCAGTGAAAGAAAGATGACATCATGAGCTTGCAGGAAAATGGCTGGAGCTAGAGGACTCATGTTGAGTGAAGTAAAACAGTCCCAGAAAAACAAACGATGAATGGTATCCCTCATCTGTGGGTTGCTAGTGCCAATTACCTAGTTGTAAGTATTTCTTGTTATGGGCCCCCTGAGCTTTTGTCCAAAGCAGTTTGGGAGTGATGCATAGTGGAAACAAAAACAACAACAACAACAACAACAGAAAGACTGCATTAAAGAATTGAATGAAACAGTGAACTTCTGCTCAAAATAGTCAACTTCCGTCAGGGAGAATATTGGAAAATGAAGGAAAAAAAAAAAAAAAAATGTTTGCAGAATGCATGAGCTCTGGTGGGGTGGTGGAATGTGGGGACACGGGTCTAATGTGTTAAAAAAATAAAAATAAATTATGTGAAAAAAAAAATCCTAGCACTTGGGAAGCAGAGGCAGGGTGATCGTTTGTGATCAAGGCCAGCCTGGTCTACAGAGTGAGTTCCAGAGACATGCTGGGGCTACAGGGAGACCCTGTCTTGAAGAACAGAAAACAAATACAAACAAAACGAACAAACAAACAAAAAAAAAACAGAATGAGAGACTATAAATTTACAAGTACATTTCTTTTTTTTTTTTTGTCTAGGTTTGTCTTTTTTTTCACATAAATTTTTTTTAAACTAACCTAACCTGTTTTCTGCCTTTCCCCTACCCTGCACAGAGTCATGCATTCTGCCAAACATGCTTTTCATCATCTTTCTCAGTCTTTCGCAATATTCTCCATGGAGGAAGTTGACTAATTTTTGAGCAGAAGTTCATGTTTTCAGTCACTTCTTTGGATGCAGCCGTTTCTGTTGTTGTTGTTGTTGTTGTTTCCAATATGCAATTACGACACCCACCTACTTTGGACAAAAGCCAGGGCGTGCCTGCACAAAGAAATAACTGTAGCAACTAGGTTAATTGGCACTAGCATCCACAGGATGAGGGATACCAATTCGTCGTTGTGTTTTCTGAGACTGTGTGTGCTTCACTCAGCATGATGTGTCCTCTAGCTCCAGCTTGTTCCTGCAAAGCTCATGATGTCATCTTTCTTTAACTGCTGCATGAACTCCATGTGTGATGTACCACATTGTTCTCTTCCACTCATCAGTTGAGGGGCATTTGGGTTGGGTTCCAGCTCCTTGCTATTGTGAAGAGAGCTGCAAATGATACATGGCCTGCATAGTATCTCTTGGGTGGGGTGAGTCTTGTGGGTACTGCCCAGGGTGGTATGGCTGGGTTGGTGGCAAGTTCATTCCAAGTCTTCCAAGGGTTCTACACACTGCTTTCCATAGTGGCTGTACAATTTTACATTCCCACCAGAGTGGATGAGTGTTCCCTTTTCCCCACAACCTCCCAGCGCTTGGTATCAGTTTTTTTTGATCTAGCAGTCTTATGGAGTAAGAGATATCGTAAAGTGTTTTTTGATTTGCATTTCCCTTAATGATTAGTGATGTTGAACACTTCTTATGGTGTTTCTCAGACATCTCTAATTCCTCACTTGTGAAGTCCTGGTCAGTTCCTTGCTCCATCTATTGAGTCAGTCATTTGTTTTCTTTTTTCTTTGTTTATTTATTTATTTATTTATTTTTAATTTTTTTAAAATTTCTTTATGTGTTATGAATGTAACTGTCTGCATGCAGGTCTGTGCACCCGTGTCGTGCAAGCCATGGAGTGTCAGAGAGGAAGGCCGGATTCCCCTCGGAAACTGTTTTCTCCTGGAATGGAGTTTCAGAATGGGCTATGGCCACCATGTGGGTGCTGGGGATCAACCCAGGTCGCTCTGCAAGGCAGAGCAGCACTTTTAACCACTAGGCCATCTCTCCAGCCCATTTTTTTTCTTTGTTCTTTGAGTAGTTTATATATTCTGGAAATCAATGCTTTGTCAGATGTATCTGCAGTGAAGGTTTCCTCCCACTCTGTGGGATTTCTCTTCACTTCCTTGATTGTTTCTTTTGATTTACAGAAGCTTTTGAGTTTAATGAGGTCCCATTTGTCAATTGTCGACCTTAATTCTTGCGCAGCTGCTGTCTGATTTAGGAAGTCTTTTCCTACGCCTATGTCTTATTACAAGACAATTTCTATCTTGAAGAAACTTGGAGTCCAGCAGATCAATAAATGATATGCATTAAAAATAGTTCTACTAAAGAAAATAAAAATTAAAGTAAATAAATGTATGCACCATCATGCCCACCTAAATTTGGCTATTTTAAAATCTGAATTGAGTCTAGTGGTCTTGCCTGATGGTCTCAAACTCTGTAACATTTAGATACCCCCATCGAGATAACTGGAAGACCTTAGACCCAAAGGCTGTGGTCCAGAGCAGGCTCAAACAGGGCTCATGGGAGCCTGAAACCAAAGCTGACACAAATTAAAGAGTCACTAGTCTCAGACAAGCCAAATACTGGGAGCCTTTGAACTTGGAGGAATTCAGGCTCAAGACTGTGAGCACCACAAATTCTGCAAATTAGAAAGAATGCGGGACACTGGACTGGAACCCCTCACCAGGTGAAGCAGGATGGAGACCCAAAATGGATGTCCAGAGCAAGTAAGGGAGGGCCCTCTCCATTTTCACAGACAGGTAAGAGCTGGCATGGGCTGATTCCCTTCAGGAAGCTGAATACAAAGTCTTGATGTGATCCCCTTTCAGTCAGGAAGGAAAGGGGACCATGTAATTCAAAAATTCTGGCTCCATTTAGGTAGAACAAGAATTTAATGGGAAAAACTAGGGAATAACTCTCTTAAACTCTGAATGATGGTCTGCGAATATGAGAAGGAGAGTAATGATTCCATGGCTCTGTGCAGCCACAGAATATGAGTGGTCCTCACCCTGTGGTTCCACTGAGGTCATAACCTAAACCAGTACCCACCTTGGGTGAATGAGCACAAAGATGATACATGTGGCCCTAAGGTAAGACTTCTTAAGTCATAGAGGGGTGGCTGGCCAGGAAGGCATATGAATGAGGGAGAGACTACCATTCTGACCCCATTCCTGTGCACACATTACATACAAGCCAGGCACATATAAAATTCAAAGGGGATCCTCCCAGTCCAAGTGTCTCCTCCCAGACTGTCCTCCAGGAGATGTTGGACAAATTTAAACTAGCCTATGTAGGAGATTATTGCACTAAAATAAATCCCTCTAAATTTAGAACTTTCTGTAAAGTTGAATGACTTGATATCAGGCTGTGCTGGGGAAGAATCCCTGAGTCCAGATGGAGGCCACTTGAACCCTAAAACCCAGCCTCATAATTGCCAGAAAAGTAATAACTATGAGATTCTGGAGAAAGTGTTCTTTTCCACTACAGACATAAAGTTCCTACTTGCAATAGATCATCCCAACCAAACTCCTTGATTATTGTGCTGGATAGCTTTAGTGTCAACTTGACACACCTGGGTTGAGGGAGCCTCAGTTGGGGAATTGGCTCCATTGGATTGGCCTGTGGCCACATCTGTGGAGTATTCTCTTGATGGTCGAGCAGTGTGGGAGGGCCCAGCCCACAAGAGTGGTGCCACCCTGGGCAGGTTGCTGTGTACTCTATAAGAAGGCGGGCTGGGCATGAGCCAGGAAGCAAGCCAGTAAACAGCATTCCTCCATGGCCTGTGCTTCAGCTCCTGCCTCCAGGTTCCTGCCCTGAGTTCCTGGCCTTGGGCTCCCTAAGTGATGAACTGTGACTCAGGAGATGTAAGCTGAATAAACCCTTTCCTCCCCAAGTTGGTGTCGGTCAGAGTGTTTTGTCACAGCAATGGAGGACAAACAGGAACAATTATTGTGTTTTGAATTCACCTAGATTTTGTGTAATTATAATAATATATTTGTCCACAAGTCTTCTTATCTGTTGAGACCTCACATAATTCAGTCATGTACGTCTATAATTGCTTGATATTGTTTCCATCAAAATGAACTGGTCACTTCAGGGTTTTTTTGTTTTTGGTCTTTTTGATCTTTTTGAGACAGGGTCTCCCTGTAGCCCCAGCTGTCCTGGAACTCACTCTGTAAACCAGGCTGGCCTTGAACTCACAAAGATCCACCTGTCTCTGCCTCCCAAGTGCTAGGATTAAAGGCGTGCACCACCACGCCCGGCTCAGTTTTTCTTTTCAATCTTTTAGTGTGCACAAAATTATTTGCTTTATTTTTGTTTTGGGCATGCCCAATTAAAATATAGGTGTGTGAAATTTTTTTGTTTTTTATTATTTTTTATTTATTTATTTATTATTTTTGTAATGTGTATGATGAATGTAACTGTCTGCATGCAGGCTGTGCACCCGTGTCGGCAATGCCGCGCGGAGGTCAGAAGAGGGTCTCGGAGTCCCCTGGAACTGGAGTTCTCCTGGAATTGGAGTTTACAGACGGTTCTTAGCCGCCATGTTGGGTGCTGGGGGATCGAACTGGGGTCCTCAACAAGCGTCGGTGCTGCTAAAACTGCGAGGCTATGCTCGCAGCCCCAGGTGTGTGAAATTTACGGCTAGTACTGTCCCCATGGAGCCAGCTCCCCAGTTCTAGGTGTGTGAACTTTTCCTGCTAGTATTTCCCCATGGAGCCAGCTCCCCAGTTCTAGGTGTGTGAACTTTTAAATATGGAAATCTTAATGCATTAAAAGGCCTTATAAATTTGGGCACCCTAGGCATCTTTGAATTTATTTTAAAAATCTCCTTGAGGGCTGGAGAGATAGCCTAGCGGTTAAGAGTGCTGACTGCTCTTGCAGAAGACCTGAGTTCGAGCCCCAGCACCCACATGGTGGCTGAAAACCATCTTTAACTCCAGTTCCAGGGGAATCCGATGCCCTCTTCTGACCTCCACGGCATTGCACGACATGGGTGCACCAACCTACATGCAGACAGTACATTCATAACATATGAAATAAATAAAAATTTTTAAAAAAATAAAATAAAACTAAAAATCTCCTTGAGTAGCCAGGGCGGTGGCGCAGCCTTTTGATCCTAGCACTTGGGAGCAGAGGATGGCAGATCCTTTGTGAGTTCAAGGCCAGCCTGGTCTACAGAGTAGAGTTCCAGGCCAGCTGGGCTACATGGAGACTTGTCCCGAAAAGACCAAAAAAAAATAAAACTCCCTGGGTCTATTAAATGTTCATAAAACTTTTAGTGCTAATTGTTCATACAAAACATTATCTGAGCTGGGCGTGGTGGCACATGCCTTTAATCCTAGCACTTGGGAGGCAGAGGCAGGCAGACCTTTGTGAGTTCAAGGCCAGCCTGGTCTACAGAGTGAGTTCCAGGACAGCTGGGACTTTTTGAGACAGGGAGATCCTGTCTCAAAAAGACTAAAAAAAAAAAAAAACATTATCTGAGGGGCTGGAGAGATGGCCTAGCGGTTAAGAGCACTGACTGCTCTTACAGAGGACTGGGCTTTGATCCCCAGCACCCACACGGTGGCTGAGAACTGACTTTAACTCCAGTTCCAGGGGAATCCGACACCCTCTTCTGACCTCTGTGGCATTGCATGACATGGGTGCACAAGCCTACAGGCACATACACATACAAAAATAAATAAAAAAAAAAAAAAAAAATTTTTAAAACAACATTATCTGAGTTGGTTATTTTAAGGATCTTAGTGTTAGATGTCCTTTCAACGTTGGGTTTGCTTTCAAAGTGGTTGTGTTAAGGTACCTCTTTCATTTTTTTATTTGGATGCATGTTCATTTTGACTTGGTCTGAGTTGGGTTGCTTTAGAACATTTAATAAAGTCCTGAAAAAAGCTTGATAAAATGGAAGTACAGATGGATATAGTTTTGATTTAATGATGTTAACTCCTCTTCAGAGCTGAGGATGAATTCTGTGACTAGTTTTTTTCTGTCTCATCTTTTGTGGCCTTGTCCTCAGTCCTGTTTCCCACAGTGAGACTCTGCAGTGGGTGGATGTGGCTCGTTTGAGGTGGGGTTGGGCANGTTATTTAAGGATCTTATTGTTAGATGTCTTTCACTTTGGGTTTGCTTTCAAAGTGGTTGTGTTAAGGTACCTCTTTCATTTGTTTATTTTGGATGCATTTTCATTTTGACCTTGAGTCTGGTTTGGGTTGCTTTAAGAACTTTAAAGTCCTGAAAAAAGCTTGATAAAATGGAAGTACAGATGGATATAGTTTTGATTTAATATGTTAACTCCCCTTCAGAGCTGAGGATGAATTCTGTGACTAGTTTTTCTGTCTCATCTTTTGTGGCCTTGTCCTCAGTCCTGTTTCCCACAGTGAGACTCTGCAGTGGGTGGATGTGGCTCGTTTGAGGTGGGGTTGGGCACTTTCTTCCTGGGAGACCCTATTGGCTTAGATGTCTTGCAGTTTTTCTCCCCTGGAACAACTCTTTTGCCTTTAACCTTCATGCTTAATTCTGCTTTAAACTACATTTGAGCAGATTTTGGTGGTGCATGCCAGTAGGATATGCTCAAGAAGCAGGGCCAGAACGATCTAGCATTCGAGGCCATCCTGGTTTACATGGCAAGTTCCAGGCCAGCTGCTGCTTGTTCATGCTCTGGCACTTGGGGTAGATGCAGTGGTGCATGGCTTCTACTAGGGTGCATTATGGGAGCTGATCCCCCAGCATGGCCTGGGCCAGTCCAGTCTCTTCCTCTGGAGAGTGGGGAGGGGCAGCCTGGGATGGCTACAGCATCTTCAGCTACAGTGTATTTTCTTGGGCATTAGGCAATGATGTGATTTTGTTTCTGTATCCTCTAAAGTCTTTCCCCTCCCTTCTTCCTCATAGGAAGAAAAAGGCATCCCTGGGCCTGAACTGCTGTCCCACCAGCTTGGCATGCTAGCCCCTTAGACCCTGTGTGTATGTGGAAACACATGGGTTCAACCATGGTACACATGGAGGTCATAGAACAACCAGAAGTCAGTTCGCTCCTTTGTGGGTTCTGGGGATTGAACTTAGGTTATCGGGCTTGGTGGCAGATGTTTTTACCTGCTGATACATCTTGCCAGCCCCTGTTTTATTCTTAACCCAAAATCCCAAGTTGTTATTATAGATCAAACTGTCAGATACAGAAAGCAGCTTTATGCCCATTTTAATAAATATGAGCTAAAACTAGTGTCATCACTGAAATTAATTACTTTTAATGTGTTCATAGTACAATTTATAAGAAAATTGTCCTATGTAACTAGAGACTCTCAGTACTATGTAAACTATAAAAAGTTTTAAATGTTGGCTGTGCGTGGTAGCACATGCCTTTCATCCTAGCACAGAGACAGGCGGATCTCTGTGAGTTCAAGGCCAGCCTGGTCTACACAGTGAGTTCCAGGACAGCTGGTACTGAAGGGAGACCCTGCCTCGAAAAGACCAAAAAAAAAAGTTTTATAAATATTGTTTTGACTGCTTTAAATTTTAGAGTCACATTTTATTCTACTTAAAATTTTCATCAAGGCATCAAGGTCTTGGTTTTTCTTTTTTTTTTTTTTTTTGGTCTTTTCGATATAGGGTCTCCCTGTAGCCCCAGCTGTCCTGGAACTCACCTTGTAGACCAGGCTGGCCTTGAACTCACAAAGATCCACCTGTCTCTGCCTCCCAAGTGCTAGGATTAAAGGCGTGTGCCACCACGCCTGGCAAGGTCTTGGTTTTTCAATACTAGTTTGTTATAACACTTGTTTAACCACAGCACTTCTTTTATGAAACTGTTGTGAATGTATAAATGAATGTTTAATGCTAAGGGAATGTCTTATTATATTAATGAAGGAAATAAAAGGGTTAAAGATTTGGCTAAAAAAGGAGAAAAACTTATGTCTGAAGAATAAGATGGCTGGATATTTCCAGAATAAAAGGAATAATGAAAATGTTTGAGAAAATTTGTTAAAGATCTCAGCAGGATTATAGAGGTACAGGGTTATTATTTTAAAAATTGCTATTACAAGGGCTGGATAGATGGCTCAGCAGTTAAGAGCGATGACTGCTCTTACAGAGGACCTGGGTTTGATTCCCAGTATCCACATGGCGGCCAAGAACTGTCTTTAACTCCAGTTCCGGGGAAATCCAACACCCTCTTCTGACCTCTGCAGCATTGCATGACATGGGTGTACAAAACTACATGCAGACAGTACACACATACACATTAAATAAATAAATAAATAAATAAATACTATTACAGCCAAAATTTTCAGTCTACTCCTGTGACTTGTACTGTACACCCAGTAATAATCTTAGATGAAATGTACACAAACAAGTACTGGGTTACCTATGGCTACAGAAAGAGGTCCTTTATGTTTTTCTGTATTTTACAAGTGTCACTTTTAATATTTCTTTTGCCCATAACAAGATAATTTGGCTCAAGAGATGCTAGCTTTTACCTCCTTCATCTAGAGGTATACAGTTCAGAAGGAGAAAGTTTTGGTGATCCTGGTCTGAATCTTATTCAGCTTACTTCCTGTCAATAGGTGTGTGATCTGGCTCCTTAATGAAAAAAAAAAAACAACATACCAATCAAAATATGGGTCTGGAATAGAGAAAAAAAAGACTGCTTCTGTTTGTAGTAAACAGCCTTCATTTAAGATGAACCTAAAATTGTTTTAAATATTGTTCATGGTAACACAGTCCCAGAAAAACAAACGATGAATGGTATCCCTCATCTGTGGATGCTAGTGCCAATTACCTAGTTGTAAGTATTTCTTGTGCACAGCCCCTTGAGCTTTTGTCCAAGTAGTTGGGAGTGATGCATATTGGAAACAACAACAATAACAGAAAGGACTACAACAAAGAACTAACTGAAACGGTGAACTTCTGCTCAAAACAGTCAACTTCCACATGGAGAATTTTGAGAAAGACTGAGAAAGAGATGAAAAGCATGTTTGGCAGAATGCATGAGCTCTGGTGGGGTGGGGGGTAGGGTGGGGGACATGGGTCTAGATTTGATTAGTAAAATAATCTTGTACAAAAATATATATAATAAAAAAGAAAGAGAAAAAAAGAAAAATTAAAAAAGATTGGACAGTGTAAAAAAAAATAATAAGATAAATATTGTTCATGGGCTATGCCTCCTTAACCTATGATGTTAAATCTCTTCTAGTCAATGTTTATTCAAGGCTGCTTGGGTTTTTGTTCAAGCTTTATCTAAATATTACACAGTAATTAAAGGTATAAGTCTAATATAACTAATTTTCTTGGATGGTTAATAAACATGTCTAAAACCCACACTAATCTGGTCAAAGGGTCTTAAGGGTCAGTTATTTTCCTTGCACTCCAAGGTCAACTAAATCCCAGGGGACTATTCACCTCTCAAAATGTCCTGTAACTATGGTGAATCACCTGTCTTCTTGACCAGAGAGGACAGGAGGACACCAGAGGGACTCAAACCAGTGTCCAGTCTATAAAAAGGAAGGTCAACACAAGAAAAATCTCTTCTTTGGTCAAGCAAGACCTGACTTGTCCTTTTACCAGATGGAACTGGTAAAGGAGCCAAGGGCTCCTCTCAACACCAGAGTGACTTCTACTCAACTGACCTTGAGAGAAGCAAAAGTTTGTTAATCTGGGCTTAAACACCCAGAAGGAAAGTATAACCAAACATTAATCAGTATATTTCTTTTAAAGCCAGAGAATTTGTGCTTCCCAGACATCAGACTTAAATGTTCCTTTAAATTTCATAAAAGTCAGGCAGGGTGGTACACACCTTTAATTGTAGCACTTGGGAGGCAGAGACAGGCAGATCTCTGTGAGTTCAAAGCCCACCTGGTCTACGGAGCAAGATCCAGGACAGCCGGAGCTGCAGGGAGACCCTGTCTCAAAAAGACCCCCCCAAAAAACCCCCAAACCCAAAACACCTTGTTCTTAATTTGTGACATCCTGCCTAGAACATCTACCTAACTACTCGTGCCTTTCCTTCTCCTTCACAAGCACCAGTCAAGGACTTTCTGTTCTCTATTGCTATACTTTGGGGGGGGGTGTTTTAGATTATCTTTCCAGATATTCAAAAATGCTAAAATATTGTTATTAAAGATTGATGTCTTTTGCATAATTTGGAGAATAATTAACCAAAATCTTTGGTATCTCTAGGGAAAATAGGGTTTCAGTTATTAGAGCCTTTTAGTTTAATTGATAGCATTCAGTTAAAAAAAATTCTGGGTGTATTGGTGCATGCCTTTAATTCCAGCACTCAAGATGCAGAGGCAGGTGGACCTCTGCCTTGTCTACATAGTGAGTTATAGGCCAGGTGGAGCTACAGGGAGACCCTGCCTCAAAAGGACCAAAAATAAATTATATATATAAATACATATATATAAACTAACATTATATATACTAACATCATATATATGTTAACATTATATATTAAGTAAATTTAAAAGCTGAGCTTTTTATTTAAATTATAATCAATAATTGGAAAAAAACACATATTTCTTTTTTTACAAAAGGAAAATGCTTGAACTTTTGAAAATGAAATCTAGTTGAGGGTAGGGGTTTTGAGTAAGCAAATAGCCATAACAAAAGTCTATAATTAATAAGAGGAAATAATGTCATCATTGATAATTCAAACCAAAATTAGCATTATTCATTTGGAAATATACCAAGTAAAATGTTTTTTTATTTAATTTTATTTATTTCTGTATGTGTATGAATGTACTGTCTGCATGCAGGTTTGTGCACCCGTGTCGTTCAATGCCGCGGAGGTCAGAAGAGGGTCTTGGATTCCCCTGGAACTTGAGTTCTCCTGGAATTGGAGTTTCAGACGGTTTTTGGCCGCCATGTGGGTGCTGGGGATCAAACCTGGGTCCTCCGTAAGAGCGGTCAGCACTCTTAACCGCTAGGCCATCTCTCCAGCCCATACCAAGTAAAATATTAAACATCAGAAATGTTCAGTTACTTGGGAGTACTGGATTGTCAGGTAGCTGATGTGTCCCATCCAGCATCTCTGAATCCACATGGATGATTTCTCAGATGATTTGGGGACAGGTTAGTTCATCTCCTTGAATTATGAAGTATAGGAGAACATTAAAGGAGCCTGGATAGTCTTTTCCTCCAATCGAATGGAGTTCTTGATGTGATATTCCTTTTTAAATATATTTTTTAAGTTTTTTATGTGTATGAGTGTATTGCTTGCATGTAAATACATCCATGTTGTGCAATGCCCACCGGGTCAGAAGAGGGTATTGGACCCCCTGGAACTGGAGTTACAGATGGTTGTTCTCCACTAAGCCACCATGTGGGTGCTGGGTTTGAACCCAGGTCCTCTGCAAAACCAGCCAGTGTTCTTAACCACTGAGCCATCTCTCCAGCCCCATGATGTTCCGTTTTTTTCAGTTAATGAAATTATCTGAGACCTCCAGGGATGGTACCAGCCACGGGTCCACTATTAGTGGTCTTCATATGTGCTGCCCTTGAGACCAATAGTGTGGCAGACCAGGTGTTAGAGGTAACATGGGCATAGTAGCCTAACCCACAGTTTCCAGTGGCATAATCCTGAGCTAGCACCTGCCTCTGATTTTGACAATGATTCTGCCCTTGATCTAACCATGGTCCCTAGCTTACAAACTGAAATAGCACCTTACAATTAATTTGTCTTAATGAGAGCCAGCCAAGTTTTACCCAACTCCAATCAAACTGTTAACTGATAGGAGGGACTTTTCGCCCCTCCTCGCTGCTGTGAGAGGAGTCAGTTATTATGATAATGGATCCCTACCAGGCTTGCCTAAAGGTTCCATTTGTGTTCCTCCTAACTAACTCCTCAACTGAACTGGTGGAACAAGGAAATTATCACGGTCATATTTCTAATTGCATTATACCCCCAAAATGCTAATGACTTTATTTTTATCCTTAGGACTCCATCAGTCACATGGTTGCCAGGCAATCTGACTACACCTTGGGAGGAGCAGACCAAGCTGTAGCATGTGGTCAACCTTCAACATCATAACAAAATAGTCGAAGAGACCATCTTCCTTTGCTACTGGAGCAGTTGCCTCAGGAGTACGGATGGCAAACACCCCACAAACAACAGTAAAATGACCTGCAGCAAAAACCGACTGAACTTTTATTTGATCAGCATATTTGTGTATGCAAACTTCTCCAACTAGACTTGGTGACACTGAGTTGTACAAAAATTGGACATAGATGCTTGCTAATGTTATGCCCAGATCACGGAGACCCCGGAAAGACCACCAGGACACGCGGCTCCAATGCAAATACAAAGAGTCTTTATTCAAGCTTGAGCTTGGGCTGCAATCCTGTCAGATGCAGTGGAGAGGAAGAGCAGCACGTGGTCTAGGGGAGTTGGGTTGTTTTTTTTAAGACTTATTTTATTTTATTTTATTTTTTATGTGTATGAATGTACTGTCTGCATGTAGGTTTGTGCACCCGTGTCGTGCAATGCCGCGGAGGTCAGAAGAAGGTGTCGGATTCCCCTGGAACTGGAGTTAAAGACGGTTCTCAGCCGCCGTGTGGGTGCTGGGGATTGAACCCAGGTCCTCTGCAAGAGCAGTTGTCGCTCTTAACCACTAAGGCATCTCTCCAGCCCAAGGGAGTTGGGGTTTTTAAGGGGGAAAACCGCAAGCCGTGAATTTTCCAGTCTTGGCATTTTGTTATTGGTTCATAGTGACTGAGGAAGCATGATTTTTAAACTGATAGGTCGGGGGCCGCCTGGCAGCTTGGTGGCACCATGGAGGTAGACCTGAGTACATCCTGGCAGAGGAACAAACATGATTTTTTGTTTTGTTTTGTTTTTTTGTTTTTCTTTGATCTTTTCTATACAGGGTCTTCCTGTAACCCCAGCTGTCCTGGAACTTGCTCTGTAGACCAGGCTGGCCTTGAACTCACAAAGATGCACCTGCCTCTGCCTCCCAAGTGCTAGGATTAAAGGTGTGTGCCATTAGGCCTGGCACCACAAACATGTTTTTTTAACCTTTGGTCCTTCCCTGCTAGCTATTTTCAACATCTTGAGGAATTCTGTGGTTTTTCCTGGAATCTGAGGGTGGGAGGCTGTTTCTCAGAAATGGTGTATTGCCACAAAATGGAGTCTAGTACAAAATGGAGTCTATCTTGTTCCCCTATAACTGTTCCATCTTTACATTCCCCCATTCCTGGGGGTACCCTAGAGACCAATCATGGTCCCTTTATTTTAAGATATTTAGTCCATTTGGATGACATCATCACATGGCCTCCTGTCTGATTAATTATCATTTATACCATTTTGGTCAAGTCTGATGTGGTCTGACCTGAGAGCCATCAGTTGTATGGCTCCTAATCGTTCTTTCATGAAGACCACCATTTGGTTTAGCATGCAAGGTCCTAGGGTGAATATCAATAAAAGGATAAGCAGAGGGCCTAGCAGGGTGGATATTAAGGTGGTTAGCCAGGGTGAGTGGCTGAATAAGGACTCAACCAGCCTTGGTTCTTTTCCCTTTCCCTTTTTCTTTTTGCTCTTCCTTCCCTTGGTTTTGCCATGGAATCCTTTACCATACCTGAATGGTCTATGTAAAAACAGCATTCCTCTCCAAGTGCTGCACATACCCCTTCTTGCTGAAGTCCAAGCCTCGTCTATTCTGTAGCACAACCTCGGCCAGGGAGGAGAGCGATTCCTGGAGGTGGGAAATGGAAGTCTCCAACCTCTCAAGGTCTATATCTATGGCTGCCCTTAGGCTGCTATAATGCTGACCTTGAGTCGCTAGTGACAGGATTCCAGTGCTGGTTCCTACTAGGCCTAACCCTCGTAGTATACTGAGGGTGATAGCTGTTACTGGTTCTTGTTTCAGTCTGCCCGAACCTGTCAGCTGATATTGCAATGCAAATTCTTCCTCGGAGTGATAGATAAGTTGGGGGATTAATCGCACCAGTACACAGTATCCCTGAGAGTGGTTAAGAACCATAGAATGGACACAGATTGTGAGGCCAGTACAACAGGCCCACCAGGCATGGGGAGGGAGCATAATATATTTGTCTGCTTCTGTTATTCTATGGTTTCATTACAGAGGCCCCTGGGTACCTTGGCAGAGGGAGCTTTAATACATAGTCCCATCCCATGCTGGAGTGTCAAGCCTCGCCCTTGTCCTAAATTTCTTCTGCATGAGGTAACTTCTGATGACAGGGTGTGATTCCCTAGTACAGCTGTTCCTTCTGTAATAAGGAGGTGCTGAGTCATAGCAAAGCCAGCAAGATTGGGTTAATTCTGGTTTTGTGGCATTCAGTATGTGATGGGATTTGTCTAATAAGTCAAACAGGGGATCTGGCATTTTACTTGGGGACAAGGTCCCAGGCAGATCTCTGTGAGTTCAAGGCCAGCCTGGTCTACATAGCAAGTTTCAGGACAACCAGAGCTACAGGGAAACCCCATCTCAAAAAAAAAAAAAAAGTGACTATACAGGCCCAAGCAGGCCTGGATTTCCAGGGTTGGTGGCTAGTGGGTTAGATGGAGTTCTGTCAAACCACCAGCCTGGTAAGCTAGCATGTGGTTGGACGAAGAAGTAAAGAAGCCTCCCAAGTGCTAGGATTAAAGGTATGCACCACCATGCCCCGTTGCAAGTCACTTTTATAAACAAAATGCCATCATCTCCCAAAGCCAATTGGAGACCCCCCAGTTTCACGCCACTGTATACTGCTGCTCTGCCTAGCATCACATGCCTGGGCTACATTGCTTGCTCTCTCTTGGGGTGGGGTCAGGGGATTCCCATGACTCCCACATTGTGACCTGAGGGATGCTAGCTGAGAACTAGCCCCTAATTCATACTGGATCCTCCCACAGTAAATTACCAGTTTTATAATTTCTTTTGCATTTTTAGATGATTTTTTGGTTACATTTCAATTAAACCAGACTTTACATTTGTGATGTTTTTAAACTTCGTTGCCTAGGACTTCTAGTTAAGCACATGAAATAAGCCAATTTGGACATAGTATATGTTTCCCATTAAGGGGAACATAAGTTGAATTAACAATGCTAATCAAACATACAGTGAGCTGGAATTAGGTGTTCTCAAAACATTTCTCTAGGTGGGTATGGTGATGCACACCTTAATAATTACCAGCACTTGGGAGGCAGATGCAATTGGATCTTTGTGAGTTCAAGGCCAGCCTGATCTACATAGTGAGTTCTAGGACAGCTAGGGCTACAGGGAGACCCTGTGGTGGCACACTCTGGTCCCAAGGCTCACCACACCCCCTGTGCCCTGCTGCTCTCACCTGTGGCTGCCCAGACCTGGTCACACTCATTTCAGGCTCTATAGATGGGCCATGAGTAGTGTTTGCTGGGCAGCTGCCAACCAGGTTGGAGGAAGAGTCTGACTGAGCCTGGGGCAGCAGCATGCCCTCCAAGCTGAGTGGGGGCGGTAGGCACAATCAGGGGAAGATCTTGTAGAAGTAGTTCGTATCCAGGGAGGGAAGAACAGTTTGGGAGAGGAACAGGGATCTAAAATTCTGAATCTAGGCCAAGTATTTCGGTTATCGTGTTGGTATTTAAGAAAATGTGGGAGATGGGTGGATCAAACATGTAGGTTTTAGTTTGGCAAGGACAAGTTGTGAGAGACTATAGGTAGTGAAAATAGGGAGAGGGCCAAATCCCTGCAACAAGGCATCCCCTGTGGCCAGAGAAAGGCCTAAGAGACACAGAGCCAGTAAAGAGCTGGGAGGGGTTTTGGTGCAGAGATCCGTGTCTCCAAATCTGAACGCCAAAATGGAAGCAAGGGTTTGGGAAGGAGGTATAGGGTACCTCTGAATGTGTCCAGATCCTTCCCTTCAGTATCCTCTAGGTCAGAAAAAGTGTTGAAATGCAGCTTACAGCAAATGCAAATTGCCTTTAAATTGGAGGTTGGGGGGTAAAGCAGGAAAGGAAAAGAAAAGGACACCCCTGTCCTTGACCTTGGTCAGGAGATCCTCCTGGGTTTTAGCATGAAAATGCTAGGAATAGTATTCTCAAGTGGAAAGGAAGCAATCCAGATTGACATTTGTTATTAGTCAATGAGGAGTGGAAGCTGACCAGCAGGAATGAAAGCTGACTGGGAGAATCAGTGCAGCAACCACACATTAAAGCAGCAGCGGAGGTTAAGTATGTTCATATGCAGAGATGGGGGTTGGTGTTCATAAATGGCCTGAAAGACCCATTTACAGAACCAGAATCCCCTTAGAGCTAGGGGGTGATATGTTCTGATGTCACAATTTTGAAAAAAGGGTCTAACAATGCTCTGACAAGGCCTGTTGTTGAGAGTGATGGTTTATAACCAGTCCTGTGTGTGTGTGTGTGTGTGTGTGTGTGTGTATGTGTGTGTATGTGTGTATATGTGTGTATGTGTATGTATATGTGTGTATGTGTATGTGTGTGTGTGTATGTTTGTATGTGACTTCTCCTTTTGATGGCAAACAAACAGAAGAAAAAATAAGCCTCTGAAAATCTCTGCAACTAAGGCTGGAGAGATAGCTCAGTGGTTAATAGCATTGGCTGGGTTCAGTTTCCAGCAACCACTTGGTGGCTAATAAGTGGACTTTACTCCAGTTCTAGGGGATACAACACTCTTTTCTGGCCTCTGCCATTATACACATATGATACACTTATAAATAAAACACACACAAAATAAAAATAAATAAAAATTTAATTACTATTCTCAAAGATTTAAGATTTTGCATCTATGAAATAAGATCAGAACAATATGTAAATAAAGGAATACCATCACACACATGTTACCAGATATTTGGGGGAGGCTCACCTGTGGTAGCACATGTTACTGAAGAAATTTGGGGTCCCCTCTTAGGGTTTTTTTTTTTTAATCACATTAGTAAAATAAGTTAAGACTGTATTCAGAGAAAAGTTTGAGGACAATTTTATTAAAGTTTAAAAGAAAATCCTCACAGTGGTCAAGCTGTAACTCTCAAGCCACTGAGAGGAGGAAGATGAAGAGAGAGAACAATGCTCTTGTAAGCAGCCACATGGCAGAAGGAGAAGGGATAGCTTTACAGAGAATGAGTGAATTCCCAGAGTGTTGGGAAAGCATTCCCATGATATTGCCAGTATCCAAGAGGGGGAGAGAAAGAAGAAATTTATACTTAGGCTTAGCCTAACTGTAGGGTAAGAGGTCCATAAATGAAAGCACTAAGGGAGGGGTTTCTAGGAAGGAAATGTACCTTATCCCATCCTGGTTAGCGCTCTCCCACACTTGGAGGCGCAACCTGCACCTGCTGGATTAAAGGAAAAGGGAAAAGGGGAAACAATCCGTCCTTGGCTATCTGCCAATCTTAGGGATGGGTGGCTGATAACCTTTCTCCAGCCCACCCATTAGCACCTAACACCTATACCAAACAGTGACCTATTGATTCCACTGATGGACCTCTCAGACTGAGGCTTGATCAGCACTCCTCAGTCTATTTCTGCTGGCACAGACACACCACTCACACCAGTCATTGTGCTGTTGGCTCTGATGCCAGACTTCACAGGCTGGCACTGGATTGGTTCTCCCCAGCCAAATTTCCACTAGCACTCACACTCAAACACAAGCCTGATGGGCTTAACTTATACATGCATGGAAAATAACAGATCCAGAAATCTTGCCAGGTGGTAATGGAGATTCAATTTATTGTTTTCGGCCCATCCTTTATATAAACAGAACGATGTCATCTCTCTCAGCCAATCCTAGACCTCTGCATTATGCCCCATGTATATATCATTCACTGCTGTTCTGTCCTATATCATGTGCTTGGGTCACAAGTGAGTCACAAGTTGATACAGGCCATTCTCATCTAGGGGAAGAGTCAGGTTCAAATGACAGGCAGGTACTTTAAGACGTGCAGCCTCAGGTGGACTGCCTCTGCCTACCTCCCATATTTCTCCCATATCTTTTTTTTTATTAATTTTATTTATGTATGTGTATGACTGTACTGTCTACATGCAAGTTTGTGCACCGTGTCGTGCAATGCCGCGGAGGTCAGAAGAGGGTGTCGGATTCCCCTGGAACTGGAGTTCTCCTGGAATTGGAGTTTCAGACAGCTCTCGGCCGCCATGTGGGTGCTGGGGATCGAACCCGGGTCCTCTGCAAGAGCGGTCGGTGCTCTTAACCACTAGGCCATCTCTCCAGCCCCCCTCCCATATCTTTAGACTTAAGGTGAGTCAGTTTTTCTTTTTCTTTTCTTTTCTTTTATTTATTTTTGTATGTATATGAATGTACTGTCTGCATGTAGGTTTGTACACCCATGTCATGCAATGCTGCAGAGCTCAGAAGAGGGCATCGGATTCCCCTGGAACTGGAGTTAAAGATGGTTCTCAGCCACCATGTGGGTGCTGGGGATTGAACTTGGGTCCTCTGCAAGAGCAGTTGGTGCTCTTAACCTGTGGAGAGCAGGCTTTGGCCAAAATGGCGCTTTGGACCCTGGCCAGGTCTTATGACTATCGCCTGATTGTTGCCTGACTGCCCAGCTCATTCCCCAGCCAATAAGAGAACGCCAAACCTGAGCCCTCATTAGCATGTCCGCTGACTTCCATATATTGTGCATACTGCTTACATTCCAATGAGAGACTGCCACGGCGCTCGCACCCTAGCAGGAGGCGGGGTTGAGAGAAGGGTATATGAGGAGGGGACACTGGAAGGGAGAGAGAGTTGGTGTATGAGTTGCCTGAATAAACTGCGTCTGGAAGAACAAGAGTGTGTCCTCTCCTTTTTCCTGCCGGGAACAGAGAGCGACAAGGAGAGCGGCATTAACCCCTAGGTCATCTCTCCAGCATTAGTCAGTTTTTCTAAGGGGTGGTCTCTACCAGGTAACTGACTGCTCCAGCTTGATCAACTCTTATGTTTTGGGTCTCTACACAAGGTTAGAGGTAGATTCCATTCTTTTCACCAGGAAGAAATAGCTTTCCTTTAATGGGCCTCAACAGAGGCCTGGTTAAACCTTCTGTAACATGCCCCCCTTTGAAGAGGTAACCTAACATCATTAAGGGATGGGCTGAAATTGGGAAATTTCCACCATGAAAATCTCAAGATCTGATTCTAACTGTTCAACAGAAGGAGGAATGATCAGAAAAACTCCATTTTGAACAGAGAAACTGTTTAAGGTTATTTTATTCTTAGCTCAAGTTTGCACAGCAGATTCCAGGCAGCCCAAACCTCCTTCCCTTTCCTTACTGCTCAGCTGTCCATCCAAACCTTGAAACATAAGCATGATTAACTGCTGGGTTTTTGCTTCTGTAACTTACTTATCCTGCTTAAAGGCACCCTGAAATTGGGCCCAAAGTGCAAGGCAGTTTTGCCTTGTTGGCCTCTCCTTTAAAAGGTACCCTGCTCCTGTAACTTATTCAGGGCTGCAGTCATATTGGCAAGACTGTATGCTGGACACATGGTCATAATTGGAGACCAAGACCATTTGTCAGCACTGTTATATGTTTTTTTCTTTCTTTTAAATAAATTTAGTTGATGAACATTTGACTTTGGCTTTGGGAACTTTCCTGGTATTTTCAAACTCCATAACAAAAGTTTTGTGCAGAAGGACTGCAGTTCTGGCTACACCCTCACATAAGCCTCCACACAAGGCAATGGTGTTCATTTAGGAGGCAATACAAACCAGGACTCCCTTCTGAAATTCTTGGCTGGAGCACCAAGAACATTCCTGAAACTGTTGTACTCTGCTAAAAGTAGAAAGGGTACTTGCCCTAAGGTGCCAGTCCAGTTTGACTTCAGTTCTCATCTGATATAAATGTGACATAGACATAGACATAGATGTAAACATAGATATAGATAAAAACCAGATGTGGCACATATCTGTAATTCCAGCATTTTCGAGGGGGCAGCAGGAGGATCTGGAGTTCAGGGTCAGCCTTAGCTATACAGCACATTTGAGGGCAGCCTGGGCTACATGAGCCCATGTTTCAAACAACCACAGCAGCTATAAAAACAAAAAAAAAAAAGAGAAAGAAATGGAGATCTCCAAAGAACATAGAGATTTTGGAAATTATAATAATGCAGAAAAATTAAAAATTGAATAACATTGAAATTATTTTTCAGAAAGGAAAACACGAAAAATAGGAGGTAGATAATTAGAAAAACAGTTTAGGAAGTCCAATTCAATTCCTCCCTTCGTCTTGATATTCAGATAAGTAAACAGGCTCCAGTCAATATAGTTCTATGTTTTGAGGATGATATTGATAGGAGAAAGGAGGGTCTCCTCTTAGGAGTTTTAGTCTCACCAATAAAAGAATTAAAGAATGGATTCAAATGATTTATCCTAGGATAGGCAAGTTGTGTCAGCAGTTGCCTGGAGAACAGGAACAAGAAGGAAAAAAAATAATGCTATTTAAGATGCTGTAGAAGTCAGAATGGAGATTGAGAGAAAGAGTGAAGGAAACTTGAGGAAGCCCAAAGTATTGAGGAAAGTGTTCCTAGAAGAGAAGAAAAGTGAACAGACTTAGGAAGCTGCACGTCTGCAGCCAAGTAAGCCCCTGGGCTAGGGGACACACATTCTGGACAGGAAAAGTACATGATTTCATTAAAAAATTATTCCCCCTATCTCTTTGGCATGGCTTAAAGTGAGCATGCCTTCTTGGGGGTGATTTACCTGGCACAGGAGGAATGATAGTTCTCCACCCAGGACAGGTATTCTATTTTCTGGACCATATTATTGCTATCATAACAATATTAGAACACCAAAACTGGTTCTGTGTCTCTAATACTGCACATTTCACTTCATTGTTGTTGGGAGGATGAAGAAACAAAAGTAGAGGTGTGTATCCTCTCATTAAAATTTATAATCCTACGGGTTGGAGAGATGGCCTAGGGGTTAAGAGCACTGATTGCTCTTGCAGAGGAACCGGGTTCGATCCCCAGCACCCACATGGCGGCTGAGAACCGTCTGAAACTCCAATTCCAGGAGAACTCCAGTTCCAGGGGAATACGACACGCTCTTCTAACCTCTGCGGCATTGCACGACATGGATGCACAGACCTGCATGCAGACAGTACATTCATACACATAGAGAAAAATAAAAATAAATAAATAAATAAAATAAAATGTATAATCCTAAAGAAGATCCTTTTCAAATTAAGCCAGCTCCCTAAATAGCCAGATATTCTCAGGGTAAGTGTAAACCAGAACTAAATTTGTTCTCTGTCTCTGCCTCAGAGGACTTTATTTGCTTGCCTATTTATTTATTTATTTATTTATTTATTTATTTATTTATTTAATTTCTCTAAGACAATGTCTCACTATGGAGCTCTGACTAGCCTAGAACTTGCTATGTAGACCAGGCTAGACTTGAAGTGACAGAGATATCCCTGACTCTGTGACTCTTGAGCACTGGGACTAAATGTTTGTGCCAACATACCTGGCTTCCTAAGGATATTAGACATTATTTTGTTGCTGAACAAAGCCACAGGAAAAATAATTTTAAAATATTGTCTTTGAGCCAGGTGTGGTGGTGCATGCCTTTAATCCTAGCACTTGGGAGGCAGAGGCAGGCGGATCTTTGTGAGTTCAAGACTAGCCTGGTCTACATAGCGAGTTCCAGGATGGCCAGAGCTACAGGGAGACCCTGTCTCAAAAAGACCAAAAAAATTGTCTTTGAAGTGGGGTGTGGTGGTACATGCCTTTAATTCCAAAACTTGAGAGACAGAGGCAGGTGGATCTCTCTGAGTTCAAGGACAGTCTGGTCTACATAGTGAGTTCCAGGCCAGCTAGGGCTACAGGAAAACCCTGTCTCAAAAAGACAAAAAGAAAAAAGAAAAAAATTGTCTATGAGAATGTGTGGCTTCATATCTGCCCTGACTTGCACTCAGTTGTGTGCAGCTTAGATGGGGGGGAAATAGAAACTGTGAACATGCTCTGAGGTAATCAGAGAATGACATAACGGGCAAGTAGAAGGCCTTTTTGGTTGTAGGTATGTTTATTCTAGGCCTAAGGGAATACCCAAAATAAATTTTCATGGACAAAAATCAGCAGGAGATCAAAGATAATTAGGGGGCTGGTGAGATGGCTCAGTTAGTTAAGGGCCTTGCTTCAAAGTCTGATGACCTGATGAGTTCAATTTCTGGGATCCGAATGGTAGAAGGAGAGAACTGACACTACAGATTTTCCTCTCACACATGCACCAGGGCATATGCAGCCACCCCCAACACACATGAATAAATGTAATAATATTTCTTTTGAAAAAAGATAACTAGGCACATAAGCAGATAACACAAAATGGGGCTGGGAATATGGTAGGGTCTGAGAATCCACACCAGACACACTGAAGGATGGAAAACCAAGACTTTATTTTGGGAAAAAGTAAACCAGCATGCTGGGGTGGGAGGGAAAAGGCTCCAAAGTCAATAACTTGGCTCACAGGCCTTTTATAGAGGGTCTAGGGAAATTTTAGTGGGGTTTGGGTAACTTCTAGCCTTTTTGGATAATAGCAGGGTTACAGCTCATGGTTAGGTCAGCCCACCTGGCCCCACACACCAAAGGTTATCTTTAGACTTTAGACACTATCTTGTGACTGGAATGAGGAAACAGTTGAGTTAGTCCACCTGCCCTCACATACCAACAGTTATCTTTAGACAAATTTAAATTTTATTAGCCATTCTTGAGGCCTTGAGCAACTGACCTTGAGCAATTGACCTTAAAATGGTGGCTATACTCAAAATGGAGTCAGTGTGGGCCTCTCTTACAAATACAGCTCAGTCTCAATTATGGGGAACTTGGGTAGCATCCATTGTGCCTGCTGGGAAGTAACTGGAGCTGAGGAACTGAATGACTCCAAGCCGTGCCACTCATAATTGCTTTTTATTGCCTCCCAGGAAGCTTTTATTAAGAAGTTTAGTGTTTAGAGTTCGCACAGAGTTCACGTATGATAAACGCTCAAGCTGTGCAAAACACATAGGAATTTCTTTATCACTATATTAAGAAAATAGTATGGTATGCTCAAGGCCATGGCCATTGGCCTGGTAACAGACCTCCCTAGATGAATGCATAAACAGTGTGAGGGTCCTGGCTGCCTGCTCCCAGCATTCCAGGAGCAGGTGTCTTGTCAGCCCATTCCCAGCATTCCAGGAGTAGGCATTCCTTCCCTCCAGCTTCTGTATCAGCAAAGTCCAAAGAAGTCTGTTAACTCTTGGTAAGTACCATAGCCCTGAAGGGACAAAAGAGGCACTTACAATGCATGAGTTTCTGGGTTTAATCCCCAGTGAGTATGTGTGTGTGTGTGTGTGTGTGTGTGTAAAAGAGAGAAAGACAGAGACAGGAGACAGAGACAGATAGAGGAGAAAGAGCAAGAGAAACAATCAAATCCAAAACAGACTATATAGACTTCTATGCTAGACCTGTATGAGAGGCTATAAAATATGATAATATGTAAAAAAATAAAATGTGTTAAAACTATCTGTAAAGGATAGTAAATATTAAAGGTTTACCAACAAATTTTGGACATATACTAAATTAGATTTTTGCATTCTAATAGAAAATTTGATTCAAGAATTTCATACAATGAATTTTTATCACATTCAGACCTCTTCCCCATCTCTTCCCTCACCGTACTGCCCCCACCCCTGACTACGTCTATTCTACTTGCAAATGAGCAACCCCTTCATCTTATACAACACATCTGAACAGCCAGAGAAATCATTTCTCATCATACTGTCAGTGATCTGTAATTTGTGTGTGGGGGGTGTGTGTGTGTGTTTAAGACAAGGTCTCCTTGTATCTCTGGCTGTCCTGGAACTTGTTAGGTTATAAAAAGCATTAAATCCCACAAAAAAGGCACATGAGGCTTAGGTCACTCCAGGTGGGACTGCCAGCGTGAGCCTCCTGCAGACACGTGATGGGACCAGACAGAATGGCAGGGGGCTGGGAGGCAGAGAAAGGGGGACAGAGAGAGGCAGACACAGACAGAGAGGGACAGAGAGCAGGGGGACAGAGGGAGAGAGAGGGGGACAGAGAGAGAGAGATGGTGGCTGGGGTCCACCCTTTATATCCATGGGGTGGGGCCTCAGGTAAGTGGGCACCTGTGTGCCCCTTAGGATTATGGGAAACCTGGACCTAACATTCCAGCCTTTTGTTTATGATAAGGAAACAGGGCGCTGTTCTCTCTCTTCTGTATCTGCTTCAGAGCTGATTGGGGTCGAAGTCTTGGGGGAACAGCTGTCAGGCTGGAGGGTTAGAATCCGGTTTCCCATTTTAGCTGCTCTGGGTGCTTTGCCCAGTGGGTTTGGTCCAGATCGATAGTGGCCAGTACTGAGCGGGCATTTCTCTGCAACTGAAAAGACAAGCTGGTTGAATCATATATGAGTATACCAGTGTGGGGACTTCACAACAACAGGGGGCTACTGGGTGCATTAGCAATTGGAGGGTCCCTGTCTAGGGTCTGCAGAGGGAAAGAGAGCTCGTACCCTGGTTTGAGAAATTGGAAAAAAAGTTTTAGTACACAGAGCTCTAGATGAGGGACGGCTTTAATACAACAGGCTCCAGAATGAGAGCCATAACCATGAGAATATAAAAGGTGGTATTTTCTGTCATGGCACATTAAATCTGTCATCTATCTCTGAGATATTTTCTAACATGACATAGTAGATTCCTGACTTGGCACAGTAGGTCTCTCACCTATCTCTATTTTCTATTTATTTATTTATTTATTTATTTATTTATTTTTCTTTTTATATATATATATTTTGTACAAGATTATCAAATCTAGACCTGTGTCCCCCACCCTATCCCCCACCCCACCAGAGCTCATGTATTCTGCCAAACATGCTTTCCATCTCTTTCTCAGTCTTTCTTAAAATTCTCCATGTGGAAATTGACTGTTCTGAGCAGAAGTTCACTGTTTCAGTCAGTTCTTTGATGCAGTCCTTTCTGTCGTTGTTGTTGTTTCCAATATGCATCACTCCCAACTGCTTGGACAAAAGCTCAAGGGGCCATGCACAAGAAATACTTACAACCAGGTAATTGGCACTAACATCCACAGATGAGGGATACCATTCGTTGTTTGTTTTTCTGGGACTGTGTTACTTCACTCAACATGATGTCTTCTAGCTCCAGCCATTTTCCTGCAAAGCTCATGATGTCATCTTTCTTTACTGCTGCATAGGACTCCATTGTGTAGATGTACCACATTTTCTCTATCCACTCATCAGTTGAGGGGCACTTGGGTTGGCTCCAGCTCCTTGCTATTGTGAGAAATCAATAAATTGTATATAGTAGCGGAAAGGATAAAGAGAGATGAGTTGCGGATCATGTTGCTTCACCTTGTAAATCGTTGAGAGACCCTGACTAAAAAATACAAGATCGATCCCTAGGAAAAAAATAACGGGTTTACTCAGTGCCGTCGAATGTTGAAGTGGAATTGACCCGAAGGTCCCAAGTTGTATTCGACTAGAAATGTATGCCAATATATAGCAGGCACAACCATATATTACCAGAATTATGTCCTCCAAAAAATAAACTGTATAATAACTTCGGATGATATAGGGTTAGGAGATCACATTGTTCCTGATTAAATAATTTTAGTATAATTCTAAAATGTGAACTATTGCTTCACCCAGATACACAATTAACCGAGGATGTCTGAAAGGTAGTGGTAAGTTAATCCTAGGACTCATTAAGGTGAGTAAATTGTCATAGTATAGAGCGATTGAAGCAGAAAGTTGGAGTTTTTTCAGTTAAGAAAAAAATAAAGGATAGACAGAATGGTGCTCGAGACGTGGAAAGGGGACTTGTGCCTTTACAATTGGGGTGGGGAGTGTAGAGGGTATTGGCGGATTCAGGTATAGTATAAAAAAGAAAACAATTCCCAGAGAAATTTTTGTTTTGTCCTTCAGGACTGTTGTAGTACGTCAGAACTGTAGGGCATAAGTTTCCGGGAAAAATAGAATAGTGGGTCACGTCCCATTTTGCAACTCCAATTAAAATCATGTGTAGCCTCATCGAGTTGGTTAGTTATACACTAAACAACAAGTGCTTATGAACTACAAGGAGATTGGTAGAATCGGGGATAAGAGACCGACTTTTATGTTATGCGGCAGTAAAAGAGACTGCATGTTTTGAGAAAGAAAGGGGGGCGATTATGATGTTGGTTCAAACTCGTTGCACTATGTGTGAGAAAGAGCTGGGGCAAGGATCAAGACAGAGAAATGATGCCTGCCATCTTTGCAGTAGGAAAAATGAGTTACTTGTGTGGCTATACCCAAAAACAGGAATGTGTAATTGGCAATGGGTGCAAAGGGAAGATTGTCAGCCTCAGGTAAGTTGTGAGTCATTTTAAGGAAGGAGCTCCCCATGGCTTGGAATGTCCAGGGCAATGGCTTGACATGTTTACAGGAGTGCCACAAAGAGGTGTAATGAGTGTGTGGGAATACAACTTTCCCAAAACAACTTCTCCCGAAGGGATTTATGTGCTTGGGTAAGATGGGGTATCCTGAATGTAAGTTAAGCGCCAGCTTGATATCAGAGTGAGATGATATCTTAGAGTGTTGTTTTAATTTGGCAAATTTCACTGGTGAAATATGCTTATGAATGGGTGGTGTCAAGACACTATATTTAAGGATAGTTTGGCTGGCCAGCCACTGTCGTTTCCTTCCGGGTCGTTAGGTTAGGTAAAGAAGAAAAAATGTATTAGTCCCAGGAAAACAAAGACGGGCATGGGGCTTAATGGTCACGATTACGAGGTAATGCTAAATTACGGGAAAGTCACAATGTAGGACGCAAGGAATGATGGAGACCACCGATGACAGACAAGTAGCCAGTGGGAACGGACATCAGAATGGCAGAAAGGGGGGGTACTGAGCAGGCCAGGGGAAAATGGGTGGCGAGAAGAGAGGACAACTGCCAGCAAAAGAGAGGCACATAGAGAGAGCAGGGGAGGGGACAAAGAGAGATCGAGATGGTGGTCCCGTTGTTGCAACCACGCCATATTATTTCCAGGGAGCAGGAGGCGCTCAGGAAGTGGTGCAGCCTGTGTGCGCACCGTAGGATTTGGGAAGTACCTGAGACCTAACACTTTCCAGCCTTTTGCTTATGATAGGGATAACGGCTGTTCTCCTCTTCTTGTAATTGCTTCAGAGCTGATTGAGGGCGGAGTCTTGGGGGAACAGAATCTGATCAGGCTGGGGAGAGGTTAAGTCTTGTTTCCCATGGTTTGAACGGGGGTAGAGAGCGTGGGTAGGGATGTCGTGAATTAGAAAAAGGACTGCCGTGATGGTGGGTCTGGGATCAGACCTGATAGTGAGGGGGGAGAGAGGAGAGGGGGGACCGTAGGGATTAGGAAGTGGTACAGTTTCGGCTGGGCAGATTGCAAAAGTCAAATCTGGTTGAGTCCCTTAGAACGAGTATACCAAGAAGAGCAGGGGGAAACCGAGAAGGGTACTCAGACCCAGACAGAGGAAGAAGAGAAAAAGGGGAAGGAAGGAAAAGGAAGGAAAAGGAAGAAAGGAAAGGGGGGGGGAGGAAAAAGAAAAGGAGGGGGGAAAAAGGAGGGGAAAAGGGGAGTGTGCCTTCGCAAAAATTAAGGGTCCCAGTCGAAATAGGGGTGGCCCCGATGGGAAATAAGAACTTGTACCCGTGTGAATTGATAGAGGGAAGCGGAAAAGTTTGATAGATACACAGAGACTCTAGAACTGAGGGACCGAGCTAATTTAAAACATACAGTGGGGCTCCAGAATGAGATAAAAGCCCAAAAATAACCGACTAAAGAACAAGTAAAAAATGTGAAAAAGTGTGGTTATCTTCTGGCATTGTTAAATAGCATTCAAATCTGTGGGACCTCTATCTCTGAGATATTTGGGATATACAACGATGACACAAGTTAGAATGCCTAACTTGGCACAGGGGTAAGGGGAGCTCGAAACCGATCAAAAAAGGACGAAAAAACCTATACTCTCTGAGATATAACCTAATTTCGGTTGTTTGTCTTGTTATGGATTAGACTGTTTTCGTGTGGGAGTGTTTATAACCACACAGGTTGGATAGCAAGAAAAATCAGAGGCATTATGTTTGTTTTGATGGTTAAAGGTCAGTGGTGAGGGTTGCTGGTCTTAGTGAAGGGGTCAAACTCAGAACCTTGGCGCAAAAAATAATGCGCTCTTGCAGCAGTGTCCAGTCTATGGTGAGGGAGGACAAAGTCACGGCCTTGCTGTTGAGCCACAAAAGGGCCTATCCGCTGTGGTGAGTGTTAGGAAGAGTCTCTCCTCTATTGGACTTTCCTCCTCAAAAACAACGTGACTGGACACGGGCAGGATGAAGAATCCTAGTGAATCAGTCCTCAAAGACTTCCCTAGCGTGGGTGTTTTGAGCTGGGTGACTTCTAGCCACAGAGACATGCAGGTCAAAGTTGAGGAATGCAGGGAACTTAGGACCCAAGTCAGAATTGGTGAGTGGTTAAGTGTGGGATTGCTAAAAGCCTCCAAGGAGGATTATTTGAATTTAATTTGTTACTGGGGGTTGAGGTGTAACAAGTGATATAAAACAATTACGGCCTAATTAAGGCGTGAGCAATTGAACGATTAAGAGCCGGGTGTGTAATTGCCCTGGTTGGCGGAGAAAACGAAATATTGGAACCTGACTAATAATAAAAGCTCATGGTAGGAGCCTGGTAGTGGCTGCAGCACAGGCTAGGAAAGGATGCTATTTACTGGCTTGTGTTGCTGGCTCATATTCAGCCTATTGTATACAATATAGAAATATCTGGCCAAGAATGGCATTGCCCACAAAGGGCACAGGCCAGTCCAATGAAGGCAATTATTGAGGTTTCTCAGCTCGGGTGTATCAAGTTGACATTAAACCTATGCAGTAAGTCTTCTACAATTTGTTCTTTAAGGTCTATGAAGGTCATTTAGGTACTCAAAGTACAATGATTTAAACCATGCCAGGCAAAAAGGTTCAAACAACATAGCCCATGAAACAAACCCAAGATAATAAAGAGGCTAAAACCAGTACCTTCTCAAATGAAGGCCATGTCACTTGTCCCCAGATTTTGAATTATAGTTTTGAAAAGGAAAAGGAAGTGGGGGGGCATTGTCACATATTGGCAGCAGGCAGGAAATTCTTAGGGCTCACCCAAATTGGTTACATTTGGTGGTCACCAGAAGTAAAACCCAATTTCTCTAAAAAATATTAAAAGTAACATGTGCAAAGTATAACAGATATATAAAACAATTTTAGTATGTATGGGAAACTCTATATATGTCTGTTTCACTTGAGGCTGTAACAAGGTATATAGTACCTGGTAGGTGGAACACAATTTCTTGTATATGCCATAATTACATTATAGAATTCTTAAAAGTGAACAGTACTTCATGCATACACTCATAAATAAGGTTCTAATAAATAAATTTGGTGATGACACTTTGTAAAGGTTGTGCTAAGCAGAGGCACATGCATTGTAACCATACACAGACAGATCTTAATATGCTGTTTAACAATGTCATACACATACACACATGTGTCCACACATTCCTTTAAGAGATTTTTATCTTAGTGTTTGTACTGAGCAGTCATGTGCATTGCAATTGTACACAGACAGATCTTAATATGCTGTTTAACAAAGTCGACCAAAAAAAAAAAAAAAAGGGCCAGGCGTGGTGGTGCACGCCTTTAATACTAGCACTTGGAAGGCAGAGGCAGGCGGATCTTTGTGAGTTCAAGGCCAGCCTGGTCTACAGAGTGAGTTCCAGGACAGCTGGGGCTACAGGGAGACCCTGTCTCAAAAAAAGACAAAAACAACAACAACAACAAAAAAAAAACCAATGTCATACACATACACACATTTATCCACACATTCCTTTAAGAGACTTTTATCCTAGCAGTTGTATTGAACCATCATATGCATTGGAAAAAAACACCTTTAGAAATATTATTTAAAACATGCAGCTCAGATTAATTGCACTGCCAAGGCTGAGATGACGTCTTGTACCTTTGGTTCTAAAACTATGAACTTATTGAAATACTTTAGCAAGTGATAGAAAACAGAATTATATATAATAATTAAAGAACTGACAATATCAAAGGTACTTAGGCTGTTTCATTGGAGGGAAGGAATTGCAGGGAAAGCAATGTGCCACTATCCAAGTACCAGAGTATGAATGAATCCAGGGATTTTTAAAATGGTCTCTGGAGCAGGGCGTGGTGGCGCACGCCTTTAATCCTAGCACTTGGGAGGCAGAGGCAGGCGGATCTTTGTGAGTTCAAGGCCAGCCTGGTCTACAGAGTGAGTTCCAGGACAGCTGGGACTACAGGGAGACCCTGTCTCGAAAAGACCAAAAAAAATAAAAAATAAAAAATAAAATAATAAAATGGTCTCTGGTCAGAAGGACAGTGGCATAGCACAGGAGAAAAAGAAAAGAAAAAAATCTAGAGATTTGAGATCTCCTGAGTCCAGCGGCAGGTGCTGGGGCGCGGGCTGAAGAGCACCCCCCCCCCCCCCCCCCCCCCCCCCCCCC
>VZQC01004283.1:9306789-9337083 GCA_009823505.1 Rhizomys pruinosus | reverse complement strand
CCCACCCCCCCCCCCCCCCCCCGCACCTGAGGCTTACGAAGAAGAGATCTGACGGAGCAAGCCAAACAAACGCTTCAAACAGTAAAAGGCATTTTCGGGACTCAATCAGGAATACAGGCAAGGGGAAAGCCCATATGCCAGGATCAAGAAGAAGAGACTACACTGGAAAGGGGCCGGATAATCCCACGCCAAGTTACCAACCCTATGGACGACTCCTGCAGTGGGATCCCTCCGGGGATGCCCAGGACACAGACATCCGAAACACAAATTGGGAACATACTTAAAAGAACTACAAGATCATAAAAAAACAAATTAAAGAACTAAAGAAAAGAGGACGAGGACGAGAGAGAGAGAGAATGGAACAAGCGCCGGAAGGAAGTGAAACCCCTACACAAGATACCATGCTGAAAAAGAAAAAAGAATACCACCCGGCAAACAAAAGAGCTACAAAAAGAGATCGAGAAGCGCCAAAACGAAATAGACACACGAAAGAAATCAGCGAGGAAAATGAAAAAAAAAGGAAAGCAAACCGCAGCCATTCAAGAGGAAAGGAATGAAACAAATCCTCAGAAGCAGAATGGCGGATGCGGAACAAAGAATATCAGAACTAGAGGATAACACAGAAAAATAAAAACCTCATCGGGAAAAGATTATGAACAATTTTAAAAAATACACAAAAACAGAACAACAGGAGCTGTGGGACCACTATGAAAGATCAAACATCCGCAGCATAGGGCTAGAGGAAGAGCAGAATCCCAAGCGAAAGGTATTGATCAGATATTCAACAGGACTTGAGGGATAAATTAGACTTTCTTCTGAAAAAAAAAAAAAAAAAAAAAAAAACATACCCATACAAGAAGCACACAGAACTCCAAACCGACAAGATCAAGAAAGAAATTCTCCCACGCTACATCATAGTTAAAATGCTTAGACACCCAAAACAAAAGAAAAATTCTTAACGCCGCCAAGAGAAAAACAACAAGTGACCTATAAGGGGAAACCTCTCAGAATACCAACGGACTTCTCATGGCAAACGAATGAAGGAAAGAAGAAACCTGGAGCAAAGCATTCCCCGTGTTGAGGGACACCAATGGCTGCAGCCCCAGGTTTATACCCAGCAAAAAATGTCAATCATAGTTGAAGGAGCGAGGAACAATCTTCCATGACATAATCAACTTGAAAGAATACATGTCCGGGGGAAAACCAACACTTGAGAAAATCATTGAAGCAATCAAAGAACAGAAGAACGGAGCAAAAACCAACCCCGGCACCTAGAAGGTAGAATGTAAAGGCTCCGATTGGGGTGAATGGTGAAACTACAGCGATGTAGTCTGGACACTCATTTGATCAACTTGATTGAACAAACAACATGTCACCCCCCACTGGATGGTGGGGCTGTGGGGGTTTGTACACAACAGCCTGTAGATTGGTTTTGCACGAAGGATGCTTGTACTCATGAATTATCACTTATAGCTAAAAAAGGAAAAGAAAAAAAAAAACAGAGAAAGATGCAGGACAGTTATGGCAGAATACATGATCTGGGATGGGGTGGGGGTGGGGGGGAAGGGAAAGGGAAATATGCCTGATCTGAATTGGAAAATGATGTACGAAATGCACAAAGCATCAATAAAAATTAAATTTAAAAGAAAAAAAAGAAAAAAGTCTGTTAGTGAACTTGTAAGTGTTAAAAAAATCAGGTCTTCAGATGTCTGGAAATAAGAAAAAACTGGAAAAGAAAATTTTTAGTTGTAATACCTATGGAAAAAATAATTTGGACAGATAAGAAATCAAACCTTCAGATAAACAGTGTAGAAATCTAGGAACCCAGGTTCAAATCAGGCCTTTGAAAAAGTTTAAGAGGCATGCCAAAAGTAAACTTAATTTTATTTTTTGTTTTAGCATTTGTGCACAACATAGAATAAAAGAAGTTTGAAGTGGCCACTTTGTTTGGACAAAAAACACACAGGAGAACATGGACACATGACACTTAGGAAGGACACATTGAAAAACGGTTATTACACACAGACACATGACCTAACTGTATCCATTAACTCTGGACAATGGGAAAATCCCCTTTTATCTAAAGTTGTCCTTCGTTGTCCAGGGCTGTGGAACCATTAATTGCAATTATCACATTTACAAAGAATCACTTAGAGTTTAAGACATCTGCTTAGATGTACGCCTGCAAAGGATGGTGGACAGGCCAGGCAGGAAAATCTGTTGGCTTGTGCATATTACCTGCTAATTTAATGAGAATAAATTTAGTTAGTGGAAAGAGGCTTGTATTCAGAAACCGACACAAAATGGAGTTTTGAATAAAATGGGGTTGATAAAGAAAAAACAATGAGCTGGGCGTGGTGGCGGACGCCTTTAATCCTAGCACTTGGGAGGCAGAGGCAGGCGGATCTTTGTGAGTTCAAGGCCAGCTTAGTCTACAGAGTGAGTTCCAGGACAACTGTGGGTACAGGGAGACCCTGTCTTGAAAAGACAAAAAACAAACAAACAAAAAAACAATGAAATCAAAAATGCCAAAATCTGAAATAATCCCTTAAAATTAGGCAAAGGTTTGGTAAACAAACAAACAAAAAAAACACTGTTTGTTAAAAAGCCAAATGAGGGCTGGAGAGATGGCCTAGCGGTTAAGAGCGCCAACCGCTCTTACAGAGGACCCGGGTTCGATCCCCAGCACCCACATGGCGGCAGAGAACCGTCTGAAACTCCAGTTCCAGAAGAACTCCAGCTCCAGGGGAATCCGACACCCTCTTCTGACCTCCGCGGAATTGCACAACACGGGTGCACAAACTTGCATGCAGACAGTACATTCATACACATACAGAAATAAAAAATAAAAAATAAAAAATAAAGCCAAATGATGTAAAAATCTCAATCAAAAGCCTGTAAAAATTAACTATCCATACAAAAGTAAAAAATGAAAATTGATTGTATTTTGAAATGGATGAAAACCCATAAAATCAAAACTTGGTTACTCTACACAAAGTGTATTAATGCAATTCCAATTGACCTTGTATAATCCAATACAAAACCCAAAAACCAAAATTGTGAAAGGATCAGAATATGCCATTAAATAAATTGCAAGAGAATTAGAATATAGGGTTTTTTTGTCATGAGGGCATAATAGTGTGGTTTAGCACTGCCATGGAAATGGGGGCATGCGCAGACAAAGCCTCAAGATGGCGGCTAAGTGGGTGTGGATTAGCACAGTTGCCGTGGAAACAGTCAGTAGCATGTCTGTTTGAATGTGCGGTGGGGGAAAAAAAGCTGTGTGGTGCATGGTGACTGGGGGAAAAAAAAACACATGGCGGGGGTGGTGGGTGCAGTGGAGCAGCAGATAAGGCACAGTAAAAGAAAAGACTGCAGAGGGCAGAGGAAGAGAGGGAGTGGGAGAGAGAGGAAAAAAAGAAAAGTGAAGTATTTTTAGTCTCAGAAGCGCCACCTAAGGACTAAGGTGCATCCGCCTTAGTGTCCAGTGGTGCTGGTCAAAAACCCCAGGTCTGCGTGACCAGTGTGGGATTCTCTGAAGTCAGGGCCTTCAAGCCTGTGAAGTCAGCATCCTGAAAAATCACAGGGGAGGCCAAAATTCAGGTCCAGATTCTGTCCCCAGCATTCAGTAGGACAGCAATCTGGATGGAAAAATGGGGGGGGGGGACCCTGGTTGTACTGGCACTCAGAGGTCCGAAATGGAACAGAGGGTAACAAGATACTAAAAAGGAATGAAGGAAGAATGGGAAGGAAGTCAGGCAGAGAGAAGGAGGGAGAGGGAGATGGAGGGAAGCAGGAGAGAGTAGGCAAGCAGAGAGCTGTATCACCTGTGCCCGGGAACCCAGTTTGAGGCAGTCTGCGAGCCTGGGGATTCAAAACAATGAAGGGCTAATGCTGAGAGAAGCAGAGGGAGGAGGGAGGAAGTACAAGGGGCAGAAGTGGAGAGAGAAAGAGGGAGAGAGGGAGGGAAGGAAGGAGGGAAGCAAGAGAAAAGAGTGGTACCTCATCGTGAAATGCTGGTTGTCCAGAGACATATGCTGCTGGCAGTCCAGGGGTTGGAAAAAGTTTGTTATGAAGTCCTTTTCAGGGTGAGAGCTGGTGAGCGCTCTAACAGACCAAAACACCAGCAAGCAAGCATCTCGAACCCTGACCGAGGTTGCAGCACCATAATGTTAGGTTATAAAATGCATTAAATCCCACAAAAAAAGCATATGGGGCTTAGGTCACTCCAGGATCATACTTTACTTCCATGTGGGACTGCCAGCATGAGCCACCTGCAGACACGTGATGGGACTGGACAGAATGGCAGGGGGCAGAGAGGCAGAGAGAGGGGGGCAGAGAGAGGCAGACAGAGAGGGACAGAAAGATAGCAGGGGACAGAGGGAGGAAGAGGGGGACGGAGAGAGAGAGATGGCAGCTGGGGTCCACCATTTATACCCATGGGGCGGGGCCTCAGGTGAGTGGGCCCCTGTGTGCCCCTTAGCATTCTGGGAAGCCTGGACTTAACAGAACTCACTCTGTAGACCAGGCTGGCCTTGAACTCACAGAGATCTGCCTCCCAAGTGCTAGGATTAAAGGTGTGTGCCACCGTGCCCAATCTATAATTCTTTCACTCAGATGTGCCAAAGGTTCATCCCTTTTCTTTTGTAAGTGGTTATGGGTAAGAATATGCCCACATTTCTTTGAATGGGATTTTCACTCTTAATTTCTGTCTCTCTTATTCAGTGCTTAGGAATGCCAAGTAGGGATTTCTTTTTTTTCTTTTTTTTCTCACCAGTTGAAAACACTTGGTTTTCTTCACCAAAGTTAGTTGTTCATGGCCTTTGCATACAGGTTGCACCTTGGCTGCTTCCTGTTCTCATTCAGAACAAAGTAAACCCAGAAGTTCTCCAACAGGTTGATTCCCCTCAGGGTTTCACTGTGGGTAAAGAAGCTAGTTCTTCACAGCAGGCAGCAATTAGTTCACAGGCCTCCAATCCAAGATTCTCTGAGTCACAGTTGAGAGGTTTCACAGCTTCACACGACAGCCTTACACACTATATCCTGTTGGTTTTGGTTTCCTCTTCCTCCTCCTCCTCCTCTTCTCCCTTCCCCAACTCTTCCCCCTCCCCCTTCTTCTTCTTAAATTTGTAGCCTTCTTAGATTCCTAATGTTGTTGAGGAGAGCAGCCAGGTCTTTACAGCCACAGGGTGATGATTACTATTGGCAAAACACAGGTGCCACCACAGAGTGCATGTGTGGAGTCCGCTCGGCTTTCTTAGTTTTTTTTTTTTTGTTTGTCAGGGCAACCCCAAAATGAAAGGAAAACCCCAGGCTGAAGTACTCCAGGAAAGTTTACTTCAGTAATAGCTGGGACTGGGCCTCAATGTGGAGTAGGGCAGCCAGCACCAAATGGTATTGGGCAGGGCCTTTTAAGGTGTCTTGGGCAGGACAGCAGGTAAAGAGGAAGTGAGGTCACTGATTGGCAGTTTCGTGAGGGAGTGGAAAATCTGTGTGCTCTGTGAATGCTGGACAAAAATTCCAGATCTTGAGAGAACCAGGCCTAACAGTCCAGCCTTTTGGTTATAATAGAGAAGGGGCATCATATTCTTTCTGTAACTGTTTTGTGCTGACTGGGGATGTAGTCAGGGAAAGAAGGGACTGTCAGGTTGGAAAATCAGGCTCTGGTCTCCATCTTAGCCACTCTGGATGACTGGTGTTTGGTCTGGATCAGCAGTGGCCAGCCATTGGTGTGCAGTTTCTCCCTCTACAACTGAAGGAACAAGCTGGTTAAAGTGTGTATGAGTGAGCTGTTGGATTTGGTTTTGGAAATACCCTAAGAGGCATGGTGCCACACTGCACAGATTTCGCCCTACGGATAGGGGGCCTAGTAAGTGCATTAGCCATGGGAGGATCCCTGCCCAGGGTCTCCAACTGGAGGAAGTGAGGACCTGTACAAAAAGGTAGAATGCAAAATATTCCCATTTAGAAACAGATCAAAACAATGATAAAAATTTAAACTCCCATAGAGGATACTTGGCATAACTTCCTTAATCTGACATAAAAATGCATTCAACTTGTTATAAGACATTAGGGACTGGGTTGGACTCTCTTGCTTTTCTATAATAATCCAAGATGAAAAGCAAAACAAAATAAATTGCAAGAGGATTAGAACATATGATTAAATGCTTGTAGTCCAGGGAATTCCCAGGTTATCATGATTCCCTTATATTCAGGAGTACTTGTAAGTTCCTCAATGTCGCCATTTTGAATTACACCATGTGGTTGTATTAAGATGGCGGCAAGGTCACACAGGTCACCACCATTTTGAAAATGTTACTGTCCAAGATGGCACCCAAGCCATGAAGTGTAAGGTCATCAACCAAGATGGCTCCCTCCTTGGTGAGTTCACTAGCTATGATGGCTTCTAAAACCAGGGATACCTTATTACGCTCCATTATAAAATAAGCCCATCCCCCACCAGGATACAAGTCCAATGGGATTCACATATTCCACAGATTAAATGTCTGTAGCAACCCTCTTTTATTTTTAGAGCCTAATCCAATTAAATTAGACTTACATAAGATGAGAAATTACCCTCAGATATTACTCCCCAAATACAAAAGAAAAGCCAAGCACATCTTGCCTGAGCATGGAGTGTGACTATGCTTGTTCACTGAAAGTTTAAATGCTTGGATCCAGACAGGAAAGAAGATACCTTGAAAACTGAGTGGTCTGAGCACTGCTTGTTTACATCCCTACTGGCCTGAGCTCCAAATTCCAGACCCTTGTGTCTGCTCTCCCTTCCTGCATAGAAAACCAAAAGAAGCCTGAGAAAGAACACAGGAGAAAAAGGCATTTTTTTTAATGTGTATGAATGTACTGTCTGCATGTAGGTTTGTGCACCCATGTCATGTGATGCCGCAGAGGTCAGAAGAGGGTCTTGGATTCCCCTGGAACTGGAGTTAAAGATGGTTCTCAGTCACCATGTGGGTGCTGGGGATCGAACCCGGGTCCTCTGCAAGAGCAGTTGGCACTCTTAACCACTAGGCCATCTCTCCAGCCCCCAAAGGCATTTTTTTTATGGTGAAAAAAAAAAATCTGTATTTAGAATTAGCCAACAGGACTGCTTAGATGATCCCAATTTTGTTGGCAACATCCAAAGCATTGTAATCGGGAGCCAGTTGAACGTAGGCCTTTTCGCCATCAGGTCTGATTAGGTTATTGACTTTGGCCACATCAATGTCATAGAGCTTCTTCCCAGCCTGTTTGATTTGGTGCTTGTTGGCCTTGACATCCACAATGAACACAAGTGTGTTGTTGACTTCTATATTTTTCATAGCTGACTCAGTGGTCAATGGGAACTTGATGATGGCATAGTGGTCAAGCTTGTTTCTACTGGGGGCGCTCTTTCAAGGGTACTTGGGTTGCCTCTGGAGCTGCAGGATCGTGGGCTGCCGGAAGATGGGTGATGTGAGGATCTTCTTTTTATGGTTGAAAAAGGCATTTTTATGCCTTTTTTTCCCCTTCAGTTAAGAACCAAGTAGTTTATGGCCACAAAAACCACAGGCAAAATTAGAAAGAGAGATAAGAGCACCCCTTCTTCAGCAGCCAAATTCTGAGAAACTAGGAAATTTTGTATGGCACCCAAAAATGCTATTAGAATTTTGAGAGCTCCCTTAGTAAAGAAGTCAATACTTTAGATCCCATAATGGGTGAGTGTTGGGAACAGAGGGAAAAGAAGGCCTGAATATGTTGGTATTCAGACCACTTTTACCAGTGCACTGGCAGGAGTCTCTTAAGGGTTTTTAGAATGTTGGAATCTAGGGTACCTGTGCTGGATAGCTTTAGTGTCAACTTGACACACCTGGGTTGAGGGAGCCTCAATTGGGGAATTGGCTCCATTGGACTGGCCTGTGGCCATATCCGTGGAGTATTGTCTTGATTGTCGAACAGTGTGGGAGGGCCCAGCCCACAATGAGTGGTGCCTACCTGGGCAGGTTGTTGTGTACCGTATAAGAAGGCAGGCTGGGCATGAGCCAGGGGAGCAAGTCAGTGAACAGCATTCCTCCATGGCCTGTGCTTCAGTTCCTGCCTCCAGGTTCCTGCCCTGAGTTCCTGCCTTGGGCTCCCTAAGTGATGAAGAGTGACCCGGGAGATGTGAGCTGAATAAACCCTTTCCTCCCCAAGTTGGTGTTGGTCAGAGTGTTTTGTCACAGCAATGGAAGACAAACTAGAACAGTACCCATCTCAGACAAGACACTATTAATTTCTAATTGATATTGTGGCCATGTAACAGAACAGAGTGTTAAGTAGCTTAGAGTTAATGTCCTTTGAAAGACTGAGTGCTTTCAGAGAATGGAGGAGACAGTTGGGGCGAGTGGAGGTAAGCCCCTGGGCTTACCCTTTTGAGTGCGAGGTTCCCATATTCAGCAGGGAAGAAGGAGAGAGAGATAAAGAGAGAGAGAGAGAGAGAGAGAGAGAGAGAGAGAGAAAGAGAGAGAGAAATCAGAGCCTTCCTCCCAGGTGTAGGTAAGGCCATGTGGAGAGAAGGAGATTGATAGAAAAGGGAAGCCTCTCAGTTCTGTGGAAGCCACTGTGGAGAGGGAAAAAAGGAAATAATAGAGGCTCAGCATTAGTAGCACTTTCTGGAAGTCAGGAGGTATCCCACCCTGAATCCAGGAACTCAGAATGGTATCCCAAGTCTGCAAGCCTGGTGTCATATGATTGCAGAGGGGATAAGTCAGTTGGGGTCCTTGGTCCTGTGACTAGCATCCTAGAAGCAGGAACCAGCTCTGAACAACCAGTTAATTTTGGGGGGGTCCAAAACAGAAGGCAGGAGGCTGGAGGCCAGAGAGAGGAAGGTGTGGCCCAAGGGTTAGAGAGCCAGAAGGTGAATAGAGAGGCCGGGGAAAGAATGGAGAGAGAGCAGAGCAGAGAAGGGGTATAGAGGTAGAGACGGAGTGGAGAGGATGAATCTGTACCTCCAGCCGAATTGATGGTGAATTTTTGTAGCCTGCAACTGGTAGCTGGTCCACCTGAGGCCTACCAGCTATCCTGAGAGGGTGGTACATTGGCAATCCGAGTCACAGCACCATGTATGTTAGCTTTGTGTTGGTGTGGCCCCCAAATGAAAGGCAAACACCTGGCTAAGGCACTTGGTGAAAGTTTACTTCAGGACTAGCTGGGACTGGGCCTTAAGGTGGAGTAGAGCAGCCAGCACCAAAATGGCATCTGGCCAGGCCCTTTAAGATATCTTGGGCAGGACAGCAGGTAAAGAGGAAGGCAGTTTCTTGAGGGAGTGGAAAATCTGTGTGTTCTGTGAATGCAGGCCATAAATTCCAGACCTTGGGAGAACCAAGCCTACAGGCTTCACCCTACTCATTCATTCAGGCAGCCATGTGGTGCATGGGTGGCCATGCCAGTGTGGCTCTGCTGCAGTTTGCGGGGGGCCCCACTAGTGCATTCATATAGTGTCACATGGGGAGCACTCCTGTTCCATGTGGGTGACCATGAGGCATGGTTCTGCCATTGTGCATGGGCAACCACACCAAGGGAGTTCTGCTGCTGCACATGGGTGACCCGACTGGCTTGGCTCCTCTGCACTGGTATACGTGGCCATGCTGGTGAAGCTCTGCCGTTTCTCATGGGTGGCCATGCCAGCAAGGATCTGCTGTTTTGAGAGGGCGACTGTGCTGGCATGTGGATTACAAATGGTGCATGTGAGCTGCCAGAGCTGATCTGCCCACCAGTGCAGTGCACATGGGTAACCAGACCAATTCAGCTCCATCCTGCCGCTGTGTGGGGGCAGCTGGGCTCCATGCATGGGCAGTGTCTCAGTAAATTTCCCCTTCCTGGGAGAGCAGCGCAAGCTCTGGTGGCCTCTTCCCCTATCCCACTTCAGACCCAGAGAAACAAATTAAGGAACAGAGTTTAGTTAGGGGATCGTCAGCTAATGTAATGTTTTTCCTACAGAGCGAATGGTGAAACTTCTACTCATGGAGTCCCGTGGTGTCCCCTCCACATCCAGACCAGGCTGAGACTCTCGGCTGTCCTATACACCGTGGCACTGGTGGGATCCCAGAGAGTACTGCATGCCAGTGCTCTAGGCTGTTCGAGCACTTAGTCCCTCCCAACTAGCTTATGTAGGGGGATAATTTTGACAGAAAATCTAAATTATCCCACAGGCAGCGATATGGACTTCGCCCTGACAGTGTGCATGGCTTCACAATCTTGGTTCCCTTGTTATTTTCCCTCTTACTTGTAAAGTCCTGAGTTCAGAATTCTGAGATCAATATTGAAGCATCAAGACTCTTAATAAGATGAAGAGGTCCAGGATTATGTTTCTAGGTCCTTGTGTCAAGAGTCATCATCATTGCCATCACTCTGGGTGCACTGCCATTTTGGCTCTCCGATCATTTTCTTTCTCACTTGTCATGTCCTGGGTTCAGAATTTTGAGATCAATATAGAAGCATCTGTAATCAGGCAAATATTCATCTTGTGTGGTAAGGTTCCTCACATGGTCCATTGGAGGCACTCAGTCTCCTGGTAGCTAGTGCACCCCAGGTCCTTTGGTCAGCTGCCCTGGGCAGTCTACCACCATTTTTTTTTTCTGAGATTGATCTGCTCCAGCCAATCAGTGGCCTCTTGGAAACAGCCTAATGTGGATGCCATCTGTAGCTTACAAGAGGCTAAGAGACACCATAGGTGAGCAGCCTTGAGGAGCTGGGCTAGAACAGGACAGAATTAGAATTATAGAATTAACTGTAAAGTTGTAGCCCACCTAAGTCAGGGACTTCAGGAGGCCAATTGAGGCAGAAGTTCTAAGAAATAATTATCCTGGAGTGTGTCCCTGCAACCTGAGAAAAGTTGCCACAACATCCTGCAATCACACCTCATGGGAGACCAGAACCAGTCCTCAGTCTCCCTGGAGATGCTCTTATTACCAGTCACAGGTCCCAGTTTCCCTTGAGATGCTTCTACTGATACCAGCTGCAGACCCACCTATGCCCATTCCCCCATCCCCTTGCCCCCTCTTCCTTATAATTTCACTCCCTTGTGTGGCTGGATTTAAAACTGCAATTTGGGGAACATTCCAATGCTGGTCATCCGAATCCCAACACAGGCAGGCCAGCCGCCATGCCTAAAATAAACCCAACTTCCTTTTCATTGTAGTCCTGACATTTTCTCCTCTCTGTGGCAAGTCTCCTTTCAAAAATGAACCTAACATTAACCTGTGTGGGAAATAATAAAATTAGATTGCATCATAATATTCTTGTTCTAGATTACTTTGGACGTAACTGCTTGTTCAAGGCATTCCAACATACAATGAAACTGAATACACATTTCCATTCCAGAAGGGAAGAATAGCGGCTTAGCAAGGAAATACAAGTCCAAAATAAAACCAAAAATCACCCAAACAGACACCAAATCCAGTAGCTATAGCTCTTGTAAGGTTGTAGCCCACCTAAGTCAGGGACTTCAGGAGGCCAACTGAGGAAGTTGTTCTGAGAAACAATTATCCTGAGCTGCATTCCTGCAACCTCCCCCCCCCAATGTTGCTGTAACATCCTGCAGTCATGCCTCACCAGAGACCAGAACCAGGCCTCGGTCTCTCTCTAGATGCTCCTACTGTTAGATCTGGGCTTCCCAGAATTCCAAGGGACATACAGATGTCCACTTCCTCCAGAAGCCCTCAATCTTCTGACCCCTTCCCCTGTACCTGAGGTCCCACCCTGTGGCTATAAAGGGGTGGGGCCCAGTCACCATCCTGTTCCTGCTGTTGCTGCTACCCCACCATGTGCCAACAGGTAGTCCGCCCTGGCAATTCCTGAAGTACATTATGTTCCCTGAGTAACTTAAGTATCATGTGCCTTTTTATTTGGGGTTTGCAACTTTTTATAACCTAACAGCTCTGATATCTCTGTCTCTCCTTCTCTCCCCACCTCCCTGCAACCTTAACAGATTTCTGCAGTTAAAGACTGCAACCTTAAAACCAAGAATTTTTTCTCCTCCTTTTTTTTTCTTTACTGTGCCCCCCCCCATGCCCCAATTCAAACAGGAAAGGTGGAGGGAGGTTGTGCCTGCTCAATGCCCCATTTCCATGGTAGCTGCGATAAACCAGACCCACTCCATCACAGTGGCCATCTTAGCTACCCTTACCAGTTTCCAGGGTACCTAAACCACAGCCACGCCTCAGCCTTAATCTCGACCTCGTGGCAGGAATACCTTATTGGAAACTTAAATTTACATCAGAGCTTATAACAACTAATGCCATGTTCTAATTCAGTTTATTTAATGGCATGTTCTGATCCTTTCACAATTTTGGTTTTTGGGTTTTTATATTGGATTATTATAAAAAGGCAATTGAGATTCAATTAATGCATTTTTATGTCAGAGTAAACAGATTTTTTTTTTACTGTTTTTTCATCTGTTTCAAAAAAAATTAGCTGAGCATGGTAGCACACACCTTTAATCCCAGCACTTGGGAGGCAGAGGCAGGCAGATCTCTGTGAGTTCAAGGCCAGCCTAGTCTACAGAGTGAGCTCCAGGACAGCTGGTACTAAAAGAGAGACCCTGTCTCAAAAATACCAAAATAATAATAATAAAATCAATTTTCCATATTTACTTTTGTATGGATAGTTAACTGTTTTTTACAAGCTGTTGTTTGAGATTTTTACATCACCTGGCTTTTTTTTTAGGTATATTTTTTCTTTTCTTTTTTTTAAATTTATTTTTATGTGTATGAATGTATTGTCTGCATGCAGGTTTGTGCACCTGTGTCCTCAGAAGAAGGTGTCAGATTCCCCTGGAACTGGAGTCAAAGACGGTTCTCAGCTGCCATGTGGGTGCTGGGATTGAACCTGGGTCCCTCTGCAGGAGCAGTCGACGCTCTTAACCGCTAGGCCATCTCTCCAGCCCTACATCACTTTCAAACCATTCATCTTCCCCTGTAGCCCCAGCTGTCCTGGAACTCACTCTGTAGACCAGGCTGGCCTTAAACTCACAAAGATCCGCCTGCCTCTGCCTTCTGAGTGCTAGGATTAAAGGCGTGCACCACCATGCTCAGCCCAGAAATCCATTTTTGTGTCTACTTCTAGACAGAAGCCTCTGTATCTGAGATTAAGAAGGTGTGACTACCACACCCTGTCCCACCTGGCATCTAGATTTGTCTCAGGCAGTAAAGTTTCACCTGGCTGCCTCCCCTTAAGGAAGGGACTTTTGATTTTTCCACTAACAATAAATTTATTCTCATCAAATTATCTGATAAACCCAGTTGGAGATAGGCAAGCCGTGCCGCCAGATCTGCCCATCACCACCATCCTGCGCAGGGGCACACACACACACACACACACACACGCACACACACACACACAGCCTGTGCTGCATGCACAGTACGGGCACACAGGCTGTTCCCATCTGAGTAGATGTCTTAAACTCTAAATGACTCTGTGTAAATGTGACAATTAAAATCAATGGTTCCACAGCCCTGCGCAAGAACTTTAGATTCATGTGTGCAACAGATCAGGGAAATGAGAACCTTCTGTGCCTTGACATCAAGTTATTCTGGGCACCAACACTTAGCTATGACATTTTAGAAAAAAAAGGGATTTCCCATAGTCCAGAGTTATCATATACAATTAAGTCATGTGTCTGTCCAACTGTCTGTGTGTTATAACCGTTCTCCAATATGTCTTTGAGATTCATGTAACTGTCATGTGTCTATGTTCTCCTGTGTGTTAATTTCTGTCAAAACAAAGTGGCCACTTCAAACTTCTTTCATTCTATATACTAAAATATACTAAAACTGTTTTATATATCTGTTATACTTTGCACATGTTACTTTTAGGTTTCACTTCCAGGGACTACTTGGGACAGTCAGAATGGAACCAATTTGGGTAAGCTTAAGTATTTCCTATTTGCTGTAGGTATGTGATAATGCCCCCCCCTTCCTGTCCTCAAAGCTATAATTCAAAATCTGGGGACAAGTGACATGGCCTTCATTTGAGATAGTCTTAGAAGGTATTGCTTTTAGCCTCTTTATTATCTTGGGTTTATCTCCTGAGCTATTTTCCTTTCATGGTTTAAATCCATTTTACTTTGAGTACCTAAATGGCCTTTATGTACCTTAAAAAACAAGTTGTAGGCTTTACTGGATAAGTTTGATATCAACTTGATACACCTGGGATAAGAAACTTCAGTAATTGCCTTCATTTGACTGGCCTGGGCTCATCGTGAGCAATGTCATCCTTGGCCAGATACTTCTATATTGCATGAGCCAGCAACACAATCCAGTAAGCAGCATCCTTTCCTAGCCTGTGTTGTAGTTACTACCACCAGGCTCCTACCATGAGCTTTTACTATTAGTCAGTGTGTTTTGCCATAGCAATTAAGAATTTATTAAGAGTGCTTAAGTTAATATTCAAGCTGTACTTAGGTGTTATATAGTAATTAAAATACCAAATTCATTCAATTGATCCTCTTGGAAGTTTAGCAACCAATACTTAAAGCTCCAGTCTGATTTGGCAAGAGGGATTTGAAGGAAAATCTTTTGACCCTCACCCACTAAGGTCGACTTAAGTCCTAGGGTCCTGCATGGACACCTTTCTACATGTCCTATGGCAGTGGGTCACCAGTCATCCCAGGCCAGGGATGTCTTGGAGATTCACTCAAAAGGACTTCATCTGGCCAGTGTCCAGTCAAGGGAGGAAAGTCAACATAGAGGAGAAACTCCTCACACTTCAAAGGGAAGCTCCAGTCAAGCAAGACCTGACTTTGTCCTCACATAGATGAAACTGGTGAAAAGATCCAGGCACAAGACCTGAGTGATCCCCCTAAGGACCAGAACCTCAACTGACCTTAACAGCAAAACTAATTTCATTTATCTGAGCTGTGTGGTTTTAAACACCCTAATAGGAAACTATAATAAAAAAAAGAGAAAATGAAATAACTTATACCTTATTACCACAGAGATAGGTGAGAGACCTACTGTGTCAAGTTAGAAACCTACTGTGTCATGTTAGAAAATATCTCAGAGATAGGTGACTGATTTGCTGTACCATGCCAGAAAATACCACCCTTTAGGGCTGGAGAGATAGCCTAAGCCCAGTTAAGAGCACTGACTGCTCTTGCAGAGGACCCGGGTTAGATCCCCAGCACCCACATGGCAGCTGAGAACAGTCTGTAACTCCAATTCCAGGAGAACTCCAGTTCCAGGGGAATCCGAGACCCTCTTCTGACCTCCGCGGCATTGCATGACACGGGTGCACAAACCTACATTCATACACATACAAAAATAAATAAAATAAAAAAAATACCACCCTTTATATTCTCATGGTTATGCTGGCTCTCATTCTGGAGCCCTGTGTACTAAAGCTGGCCCTTATTCTTGAGCTCTGTGTACTAAAACGTTTTTCCAATTCCTCAGAAAAAGAGTATAGACCTCTCTCCCTCTGGAGACCCTAGACAGGGACCCTCCAATTGCTAATGCACCCAGTAGCCCCCCCCCATTGGTACTGTGAAGCCCCTGCACTGGTATACTCATATAAGGCTCAACCAGCTTGTCTTTTCAGTTGCAGAGAAAATGTCCACTAACCACTGGCCACTATTGATCTGGACCAAAACCACCAGGCACCGAAGCAGCCAAGATGGGAAGCCAGATTCTAACCCTCCAGCCTGACACCCATTCCCCCGAGACTTCATCCCCCCTCAACTATGAATCAGATACAGAAGAGAGAACAGCGTCCCATTCCCTCATCATAATCAAAAGGCTGGGATGTTAGATCTGGGCTTCCCAGAATTCCAAGGGACACACAGATGTCCACATCCTCCAGAAGCCATCAATCTTCTGACCCCTTCCCCTGTACCTGAGGTCCCACCCTATGGCTATAAAGGGGTGGGGCCCAGTCACCATCCTGCTACTGCTGTTGCCACTACTCCACCACTGCCAACTGATAGCCCGCCCTGGCAATTCCTGAAGTACATTATGTTCCCAGAGTGACTTAAGTCTCATGTGCCTCTTTTTTATCAGGGGTTTTCCGCCATTATAATCTAACACCTACTGATACCAGTCACAGACCTATCTACACCCATTCCCCAATCTCCTTGCCCCCACTTCCTTGAAAACTCACCTCCTTGTGTGCCTGGGTATAAAACTGCCATTTGGAGTCCATTCTAGTGCTGATCATCCTAATCCCGACACAGGCAGGCCAGCCGCCATGCCTAAAATAAACCTGCCTTCCTTCTCATTGGAGTCCTGACATTTTCTCCTCTCTGTGTCAAGTCTCCCTTCAAAACTGAACCTAATAGCTCTACTTGTGGGACTTTACTACCAAAGGGCTTAGATGGCTCAGCACCTCCAGTTTTGCTGTCTGCAGCATCATATACATCTCCCTCGGGATAGTACCACTCTCTGTATGCAGCTTTCTTTGGCAGATGTCTCACAGCTCAAGCATCTTCTTGGGGGTCTCCACTGCCAACCAGGTTTCACCTTCACAGGCTGATGCAATGGCTGTCAGGGCTTCCTTCCTGGCCTGTCAGAGTCTTGGGACATCCCCGTTGCATGCAGCCTGGCCTCAGCAGCATTCTGATACCTCAGAGGAAGAACTGATGACCCCTTCACACTTGCATCTTTCATGCCTCTGTAGTGGAAATAGAAAAACACATCAGATGGTTGTTAAAAAACTCTTACAATATCACAGTAATAAAACCCTTAAAATGGTTGCCAAGAACTTTGGAGCAGGAAGGGCCTAGAGATAAAAAATAGGAATGGGGGAGGAAAATGGGAATCTTCCCCTGCCCTGTGCAGTTACCCAGGATTAAAGTCTGTGTCTTCCAAGTTTACCACATTCCTGGAACCTTTGTGGCCATAGCTGTAAACCGTTTACTTAATTATCACATATACATGTGATATTTGGCTTTTGCTTGCATTCCTCACACATGAGTATAAGTGCACCCCAAAACTTGGGCTGTGGGCTGACTCCTTTATGGAAGGAACTGTGTATCAAGCCTGCTAGTGGCTAAATTAAACTCCTTCTCATCTGATTTTGGCTGTTAATCTGATTTTTCCATAACACCTGTTATGGAAAAAGCCAGCACTATGTAAACAATCTTGTCAAGTTCAGCTGTCTGCCAGGCTTGAACTCACGCCATGCCTCGCCCACATTACCAGCAGCTTTTCTATGCTGTGGTTTTCTAGAAGTAGAAAAACCCTCTGGCATTTCTCTTTCACAAGTTGGAGGCTTAGTTCAGTATGGTCTTGCCCTAAAGGTACTCTTTCTATTGTTTAAATGCAAATCTCTAGGCCTTTCCTTAATTGCTCTAATCTCCTTATCAAAGAGAGGGTCTTCTTCAGTACAAGCCTTCCTCATTTTCCAATCTTAACTGTGCATTCCATGTTTCTTTCTGTCCCACTTGTTCTTTTTCACTGTAGATCTTCAGAATATTCACCATTAAATAGCCACACTACCATTTCTAAGTTAGGCTGTCTTGAAATTTTCTCTGCCAAAGTACTTACTACATTGCTTTGCTTTTTTTTTTTTTTTTGGTGTGTGTGTGGGGGGGGGTTATTCAGCTCATATCTCCTGGGTCACAGTTCATCACTCAGGGAGCCCAAGGCAGGAACTCGGGGCAGGAACCTGGAGGCAGGAGCTGAGGCACAGGCATGGAGGAATGTTTCTCACTGGCCTGCTCTTCTAGCCCATTCCTAGCCTGCTTTCTTTATCCTTTTTTTTTCCAGCCTGCTTTCTTATACCTTATACAACAACCTGCCCAGGGGTGGCAACACCCATAGTGGGCTGGGCCCTCCCACATTGCTCAACAATCAAGACAATACTCTACAGACTGGCCACAGGCCAGTCAAATAGAGCCAATTCCCCAATTGAGGCTCCCTCAACCCTCAACACACAAAACACATCACTATTAAACCACCACCTTTCCAGTTCTTGTCCCCAAGGTATGATGTTAACATTAATCACAACATAAGACAGTACAAACTTGAAAGCCCTACAGTCCTTAAAATGTCCAAATACTTAAAAGTTCACAGTTTGTTAAAAGTCTTAATTGTGAGCTCCTGTAAAATCCAAAACAAGTACTGTCTTATTTCAAAAGGAAGAATCAGGCACACTCAAACAAATCCTAAGTCCAGCAAAGTAACTCAAAGCTGGACATCTGGGACTCGCTCACAATCTTCTGGGCTCCAAAGGGTTTCAGCAGCTCCCCTTCTCTGACTCTGCCATCCGTGGTGCACACAGTTCATCTCGCAGGCCCAGGCGGCTCCACTCCACACCCAGTGCTGCTCTTGGTGGTCGTCCCATGGTCCTGGCATCTCCAAAACGCTGGGGTCTTCACTGAAACTGAGGCTGCACCTTCACCAATGGTTTCTTCTGACCTCTCCTGGTGCCAAGCCTCAGGTTCTCTTCATGACCCCTGCAATCCTGGGGTATTCACTGCAACTGAGGGTGCACTCCCGCCAATGGTCTTTCCTGACCTCTCATAGGGCCAAGCTTTGGCTGCTCTCTGTGACCCCTTCACATTTCAACACCAGAACCATATAGGATACTCTTACACATTACCAAGTCCTGCTTCTGGCTTGACATGGAGGATTGGGCCCCTTCTGTGTGCTGACCCTAAAGAAATTCTATCCAGAAGATTTCACCACAATGATGCTGGTCTCTTGTTACCTACAACTGATTTTTTCAGCCCCAGCTAACCAGCATTGGTTGTCCCAGTTAAACAATGGTTTCCCTTCAGGTTCTGGTCTCCTATTACTTACAGCTGATTCTTCAGCCCCAGATGACCAGAACCCACAGATGCTCAATTCAAAAATATCATACCAACAGCCCTGATGGTCTCTGCTTCCCTTTGAAACTTCACAAGCCAGGCCTCCATCATCTACAGCTCTTTCAGCAAAACAGTTCCAAGTTCCACAGCAACAAACTCCGAGCACTCAATGACTTTTCCAGCCCAAAGTTCCAAACAGTTCCACAATCCTCCCCCAAAACACCAAGGTCAGGTCTGGCACAGCAATACCCCACTCCTGGTACCAATTTCTGTTCTAGTTTTCTCTTTGATTGCTGTGATAAAACACTCTGACACCAATTTGGGGAGGAAAGGGTTTATTCAGCTCACATCTCCTGGGTCACAGTTCATCACTCAGGGAGCCCAAGGCAGGAACTTGGGGCAGGAACCTGGAGGCAGGAGCTGAGGCACAGGCCATGGAGGAATGTTTCTTACTGACTTGCTTACATTGCTTTTCTTTTTTAATTTAATTTTATTTATTTTTTATGTGTATGAATGTACTGTCTGCATGTAGGTTGGTGTACCCGTGTTGTGCAATGCCATGGAGGTCAGAAGAGGGTGTTGGATTCCCATGGAACTGGAGTGAAAGACAGTTCTCAGCCGCCATGTGGGTGCTGGAAATTGAACCTGGGTCCTCTGCAAGAGCAGTCAGTGCTCTTAACTGCTAGGCTATCTCTCCAGCCCCATATTGCTTTTCCAACTTAGCTTCAGGTAAACTCTTAGGCTGTGGGCAGACAGCAACTAGATTCTGTGCTACCCAGTTACTACTTTCAGTTTCTCTGGAACTGTGGTTGCAATGGAAATTTCTTGGGCAATGAAATGGTTGTAAAGAACTTTGAACCATGAAAGCCCCCAAGATAAGATAGGAAGAACTAAGAAAAGAATGAGGAAGGCAAACAGGAATCTGTTGCCCTCTGGGCTTTAATACCAATCTACCCACCATTAAAATCTTTGTTTGCCAGATAGCTGCATTCTTGAGACAACCTGCTTATGTGTGACCCCCTGCTTGCATATGAATTGAGTATAAATTTCCTTAGGAACTTAAACTAGGGGCTGGTGCTATTATGGAGTGATCTGTCAGTCCACCAGCCTGAATAAACTCTCTCTTCATCACCTGGACTGGATATTGGTTTCTTGATTTCCAGAAGTTCTTGCAACATTTCTGGGGGCCTCCTCAGCTAGATCAGACCATCATACCCCATTAATCACAGGAGCTTCAGCTCCTGGGTCTACAGCCTGCCTGTGGTTCCTGTAGCAGAGAAGTGCACACCCCTGAAGGGTTTCTGGGGTCTCATTTATGTAGCCCCACCAGTGTCATAACTTGATATATTTCAAGGCTGGCCTTGAACTCACAGAAATCTGGCTGCCTCTGCTGGGATTAAAGTCATCAGCCACTGTTAGGCCAGAGGAAAGTCCCTGCTTGCCACAGCACTCTCCTGCCTTAGGTGCTCTTTTCCCCAGTGCTCCCCCACCCCCAAGCTCAGTTCTGCCTTCTGGAGAAGTCAGTAGTCCACTCAAGTACCCACCCCCAGGGGTCTAGTCATAACCTTACTTGGGCATTAGTCCAGCTCTCTGGCCACATGTCAGCCTCCTGCCCTCAGAGACTTATAAAATCCCTCTGCCCCAGCCCCAGAGAATGTCTCCCCCAACCCAGGTCATGGGGGCTGGCAGGACAACCAGGAACAAACTCAATAATCCAGCCTCTGTTGGACTTTAATTTGGCTTGATCTAGTCTTATTAAACTCGCTTTTATACTTTTGATTTGGCTAATCTGGCTTATGGCATTAGTGGAGGTCTCACACAGAGGACCTAGGTTTGATTTTGATTCCCAGCACCCACATGGTGGCTAACAAGCATTCATAATTCCAGTTCTAGGGTAATCCAACACCTTCTTCTGATCCCAACTGGCATTGCATGACATGGGTGCACTTACATACATGCGGTCAATACCCTCATACACACAAAGTAAAAAAACTAATAAAATGTTTCTTTAAAACAATAGAGAGTACTGAAAGCTTCAAGAGAAAAACAATAAGCTCCACATAAAGGAAAACCCATCATAATAACAGTTCACTTTTCAATCCAAACTTTAAAAACCAAAAGAGCCTTTAGCAATGCCTCCCAAGTTCTAAAAAACAGAGATGCCAACCCAGATTACTTTACCAGCAAAACTATCTGCCATAGTCATAGGAGAAAGAAGTCTTCTGTGTTGTATTTGTATTTGTAAACAGGCAAAAGAATAACCATAACCAAGAAGTTATGCAAAGAAAACAAATGAAGTTACACATTTGTTGCTGTTGTGATAAAACACCATAACCAAAGCAACTTACAGAAAGAAGAGTTTAGGGACTTACAGTCCCAGATGGATGAGTCCATCATGGCAGGGAGGCAGAGGTGGCTAAAGTGGAAAGGTGAGCACTCATACCTCAAGCGGGCTCAGGAAGCAGAGAGAGCCAAATTGGAAAATGGAGCAGGGGTAAAGTCCATCCCAGTGATGTGCTTCCTCCATCATGGTTGTACCTCCTAATGGTTCCATGACCCTCCATGTAAGAGCTCTAAAATCCACACCAACACACGGAGGAAGATCAAAAAATTATTTTACTGGAAGCAGAGAAGGTTTAGAGAGAGAAGAGAAAAAATGGGGACAAAGGAAGCAGAGAAGTTTTGGGGGGAGGGGAGAAAGGGATGGATGCACTGGAGAGAAATGGGAACAAAGAAATCAGAGAGAACAAAGGATCGGTTCCTCCAGGCCCCGAATTCCAGCATGCATTCCAGCATGCAAGCCAGAAAGCAGAAGCATGGGACCACAAGTGCATGGGTCTATTATACAGAATCCAGGGGGAGGTACACAACAGCTTGTTAACTTTTAAATTCATTGGATTAAACAGAGTTTAATGCACTGGGCAGTTTCTAATTGGACTAGCCTTCCTGCCATTCATTAGAGAGGTCAATCATTTTGGACACTGGGGAGTGGGCTTTCTAACCTTCTTTGGGCATTCCTGAGATTGGGGCCACTGGTGCTGGTGGTTGTATGGCAGACCTCCAGCCATACATTCCAGCGTTATCTTTTAGCTACGAGCAGGGGATGGGGGGAGAAGCTTGTGACCAGGCATTTCTTTAAACTAAGTCAATTACAACAGACACTAAGGATACCTAAGGATGGCTGCTGTAGCCAAAATGAAACTAGTTAGGGCAGCCCTTACTTCTACATCCAAACAGCACTACCAACTTGCCATATGTTCAAATACTTGGAGCCTATGGAAGACATTTTCATTCAAACCACCACAAGCTATAATTATGGAACAACAAAATAGAGATAAGAATGTAAACAAATGGGGCTGGAGAGATGGCCTGGCGGTTAAGAGCGCCGACCGCTCTTACAGAGGACCCGGGTTCGATCCCCAGCACCCACATGGCGGCTGAGAACCGTATGAAGCTCCAATTCCAGGAGAACTCCAGCTCCAGGGGAATCCGAGACCCTCTTCTAAACTCCGCGGCGTTGCACGACACGGGTGCACAGACTTGCATGCAGACAGTACATTCGTACACATACAGAAATAAATAAAATTAAAAAAAAAAAAGAATGTAAACAAAAAAAAAATGACAGTAACTGTTGGACTCAAACTGCCATGTTGATAAAAGAAACGAACGAGGGGCTACAGATTAATATGAAATTTATTTAATTTGCTGGTGCACCAGAACCCAATTAAGAAAATTGATGCATCAGAGAAGCCAATTATTGATGTGTCAGGGACGAAACCCACTCCATGCAGGGATGGGTGCCAGCCCAACTGTCTGTTACAGAGAGCTTTTAAAGACAAAAACCACAAACTAGAGGAATTTGGTGACATCATACATACACAATTGCAAGGCTATAGAAACACAAAGCAAGCAGTGGTGACCTTTAAGCTGATTGGTTGCGTTTAGTTGTGTTTAGCAGTGTGAAGTCCCTTGGAGAGTAATGGCTCCTTAGGGGGTAGGAAGCACTCCTACAGGCCTGGGAAAGTTCATCCTGACCTCAGGTAGCTGTGGGAACTAAGAATTCAGGGTCAGACTGTATTCTTGTGGTTAAGGTAGTCATGGGAACCAGACCTGCTTCAACTAGAGAGTTGCTCCTGAATGCTTAACCCTTTCCATTTGATTAACTCTTTTTTTTTTTTTTNCCATGCATGAGTACCCCTCCCACCAGTAAAACATTTTTTGCCAAGGTAAAAATGTTTTCTTTGTTTTTGTTGTTTTTTTTGTCTTTTCAAGACAGGGTCTCCCTGTAGCCCCAGGTGTCCTGAAACTCACTCTGTAGACCAGGCTGGCCTTGAACTCACAAAGATCCACCTGTCTCTGCCTTCCAAGTGCTAGGCTAAATTTTTTAATAATAACTTTAAACACCAATGGCCTCAACTTCTCAATCAAAAGACACAGGCTAGCTAACTGAATGGAGTGGTTTACAAGAAACTCATCTCACCATCTTAGAGTGAAAGGATGAAAGAAAAATATCCCTAGCAAATAGGACCAAGAAAAAGCAAGCATTGCTATCCTAATCTGACAAAATTGACTTCAAAATAAAATTAAATAGAAGAGATAAGGAAGATCACTTCATTCTGATCAAGGGAACAACCAACCCCAAAATTATAATTATATAAATACATGTACTAAATTCTGGTACAGCCAATTTAATAAGAAGAATACTACTAGACTTCAAAACAGAGATTCACTCCAACTCAATAATAGTAGGTAACATCGGTACCCACTTTCTCTAATAGACAGGTCATCTGGACAGTAAATAAACATCTGAATTAAATGATATCATATATCAAATGGACCTAACAGACATCTACAAAATAGTCAACTCAAGCACCAAAAAATACTTATTCTACTAAGCAGCCCATGGACATTTCTCTAAAATAGAGACATATTGGAGAACAAAACAAACCTCAAAAAAATACAAAAATTGGGGTGGAGAGCTGAAACAACCATTAAAGGCTCAGGCTCACAACCAAACCAAATACAAAAAATGAAATAATTCCATGTGTCCTACCTGGCCAAAATGCATTAAAACTTAAAATCTGGCTGGGTGTGGTGGCACTTGCCTTTAATCCTAGCACTTGGGAGGCAGAGGCAGGCAGATCTCTGTGAGTTCAAGACCAGCCTGGTCTACAGAGTGAGCTCCAGGCCAGCTAGGACTAAAGGGAGACCATGTCTCAAAAATACCAAAATGATCAAACAAACAAACAAAAACCTTAAAATTGGAGCTGGAGAGATGGCTCAACAGTTAAGAGCACAAACTGCTCTTGCAGAGGATCTTGGTTCAATTCCCAGCACCCATGTGGTGGCTAAGAACCCTCTTTAAGTTGGGCATGGTGCTGCACACCTTTAATCCTAGCACTTGGGAGGCAGAGGCAGGTGGATCTCTGTGAGTTCAAGTCCAGCCTGGTCTACAGAGTGAGTTCCAAGACAGCTGGGTCTACAGGGAGACCCTGTCTCAAAAAGACCAAAAAAAAAAAGAAATTCTATTAACTAAATGAACTTATCAACATTGAAGAACACATTACTGAATGATGAATGGGTTAAAGAAGAAGTCAAGAAAGGAAAAAAAAGTCTTGGAATTAAATGAAAATGACAACACAACAGAACACAACAAAACTGTAAGGTTGTAACCCACCTAAGTCAGGGACTTCAGGAGGCCAACTGAGGAAGAAGTTCCAAGAAACAATTATCCTGGACTGCATTCCTTCAATCCAATAACTGTTGCTCCAACACCCCGCGATCATGCCTCAACCAGAGACCAGAACCAGGCTTTAGTCTCTCTTGAGATGCTTCTACTATACCAGCCACAGACCCACCTATGCCCATCCCCAATCTCCTTGGCCCCGCTTCCTTAAAAACTCACTTCCTTGTGTACCTGGGTATAAAACTGCCATTTGGAGACATTCTAATGCCAGTCATCCTAATCCCGACACAGGCAGGCCAGCCACCATGCCTGAAATAAACCCAACTTCTCATTGGAGTCCTGACATTTTATCTACTCTGTGCACTTAAGTCTCCCCCAAAATGAACCTAACAAAAACATCCGGGAAATAGTAAAAGCAGTCCCAAGAGGGAAATTTAAAAGTGCAAATAGCCAGGCGTGGTGGCGCATGCCTTTAATCCTAGCACTTGGGAGGCAGAGGCAGGCGGATCTTTGTGAGTTCAAGGCCAGCCTGGTCTACAGAGTGAGTTCCAGGACAGCTGATGCTACAGGGAGACCCTGTCTCAAAAAGACCAAAAAAAAAAAAGTGCAAATAAATGACTTAATGAAACAACTCTGGAAAAACAAGAACACACCCAGTCCAAACCCAGCAGATGAGAAAAAAAAATTTTTAAATCAGAGCAAAACTCAATGAAATAGGAGCAACGAAAACTATTTAAAGGTGTGGTGGTATTGTAAGAGTTCGAGAGTCCACACCAACACACGGACAAAGATCAAAAAATGATTTTATTGGAAGCAGAGAAGGTTTAGAGAGAGAAGAAAGGAGAACAGAGGAAGCAGAGGTTTAGGGGAGGGGACAGAGGGATCTGTGGGCTGAGAAGAGATGGGAACAAAGGAATCAGAGAGAACAAAGGATCGGTACATGGAGGACAGGCATTGCATTCCAGCATGCAAGCCAGGAAGCAAAGACTCTGACCCACAGGCACATGGGTCTCTTATACAGAATCCAGGGGGAGGTACAGAATGGGCTTGTTAACTTTTAAATTCATTGGATTAAACAGAGTTTCTAATTGGACCAGGCTTCCTGCCATTCCTTTGAGAGAGGGGTTAGTTACTTTTGGTACTAGGGTGCAGGCCTTTTAATCTTTGGGCATTCCTGAGATTAGGGGTAGGTGGAGCTCTGTGAGTTCAAAATCACTCTGGTCTACATAGGGAGTTCCAGACTTGCTGGGAGAAAAACAGGAATCAAATAGTCTAAGAGGTGGTCCTTTGAAATGATAAACAAGGCAGACCCTTAGCACAGCTAACTGAAAGAAAGTAAATGCTGACCCAAATCAAGAAAATAAGTGATGAATGAGGAGACAATATAACAAAAAAAGTAATCTAAAATATTATAAGGGGATACTTTAAAACTATACTCTGCCAGGCATGGTGGCACACCCCTTTAATCCTTGCACTAGGGAGGCAGAGGCAGGTGGATCTCTGTGAGTTCAAGACCAGCCTGGTCTACAGAGCAAGTTCCAGGCCAGCTGGGGCTACAGCTGTCTCAAAAAGACCAAAAAGACTAAAAAATAATAACAACAAAATAAAATAAATACAGGGAGACCTTGTCTCAAACACACACATACACACACACACACACACACAGAAAAAAAAAAATCTATACTCCATTAAATTAGAAAACCTAAAAGAAAAGAATGAATTTCTAGATTGGAGCATACTACCAATAAGCAATCAACAACATGAAAAGATCCAAAACAAGTAAAAAGATTGAAACAGTATTACAAAGCCTTCTATCTAAAAAAATAGCCCTGGGGAGCTGGGGTGATGGCTCAGCAGTTAAGAGCACTGTTTGCTCTTGCAGAGGACCTGGGTTTAAATCCCAGCAGCCACAGGGCAGCTAACAATGGTTTGTTCCAGGGAATCTGATGCTCTCTTCTGGTCTCCTTCTGCACTGCATGGGTTCGCTTATATATGTGCAGGCATAACACTGATACACAGAAAATAAAATAAATAAATAAATCCAGGTGTGGTGGCACACACCTTTGATCCCAGCACTTGGGAGGAAGAGGCAGGCAGACATCTGAGTTCAAGGCCAGCCTGGTCTACACAGTGAGTTCCAGGCCAGCTGGAACTACAGGGAGACCTTGTCTCAAAAAGACAATCAATCAATCAGTATAAATATGTAAATAAATATAAATAAATAAATAAAAATCCTATGGCATTCTTCATAGATATTGAAAAGAAATCTAAAATTCATATGGAAGTACAAAAAACCCTGCAAAGCCAAAGGAAATCTTGAGCAAAAAGAACAATCCTGGAGGGATTAAAACACCAGATTCCACTTACATTACTACTATATTACAAAATTATAGCTACAGAAACATCATGGTAATGGCATAAAACCAGACATGTACAACAAAACCAAAGATCAGAACATGGTGCATGCAACTACTGCCACCTGATATTTGACAAAGATGCCAAAAATACACTGGAGGAAAACAACTTCAACAAATGGTGCTGGGAAAATTGGATCTTCATATATGGAAGAATATTAGAGCCATAACTATCACCCTGCACGAAAATCAATTCCAGGGGGCTGGAGAGATAGCCTAGCGGTTAAGAGCACCAACTGCTCTTACAGAGGACCCAGGTTTGATCCCCAGCACCCACATGGTGGCTAAGAACCATCTGTAACTCCAATTCCGGGAGAACTCCAGTTCCAGGGGAATCTGAGTCCTTCTTCTGACCTCCGCGGCATTGCACGACACAGGTGCACAAACCTACATGCAGACAGTACATTCATACACATACAAAAATAAATTTAAAAGATTTTAAAAAATATCAATTCCAAATGGCTCAGAGGCCTTAATGTGAAAGCTGAAATGCTGAAATTGTTAGAACAGACAGTACCCTCATAGGCGCAAGAAAGGGCTTTTTGTGAACAGGTCTTCCTAGTTCTAGCCCGCCTGGAAGTCACTGGCCTCAATCACTCAGAGATCCCCCCACACACCCCGCCTCTGTCTCCTGAGGACTGGGGTTAGTCATGCACCAACATGCCCACCAAGAGAGGACATTCTAAGTGACTACTTAGGATGCTCAGGAATGAGGGCCAACAATTCATAAATGAGACTTGATTAACTTAAAAGGATGGACAACAAAAGAAATAATCATGGAAGTGAAGAAGTCCACAGAATGGGAGAGAATCTTTGCTAGCTATAGCCGGGCGTGGTGGCACACGCCTTTAATCATAGCACTCGGGAGGCAGAGACAGGCGGATCTTTGAGAGTTCAAGGCCAGCCTGGCTTACAGAGCGAATTCCAGGACAGCTGGGGCTATAGGGAGACCCTGTCTCAAAAAGACCAAAAAAACAAAACAAAACAAAACAAAACAAAAAACCAACAAAGAATCAAGAAAACAATGAGCTACAGAACTGAACAGAGAGGAAGAAAAAAAAAAAAAAAAAAAGAAAAAAACTGGCTGAGAAATACCTTTAAAGTATACAGCATCCGGGGGCTGGAGAGATGGTTCAGTAGTTAAGAGCACTGTCTGCTCTTGCAGAGGACCTGAGTTTAATTTCTAGCACCCACATCGTGGCTAAAAATCATCTATAACTCCAGTTCCAGGGGAATCTAATGTGTTCTTCTGACTCTGCAGGCATTGCATGGCATGGGTGCACTTACACACTTTCAGGCAATGCACTCACACACCAAAAATAATAAATAAAATATTCTTTAAAAGTGTACAGCATGCCGGGCGTGGTGGCGTACGCCTTTAATCCTAGCACTCAGGAGGCAGAGGCAGGTGGATCTTTGTGAGTTCAAGGCCAGCCTGGTCTACAGAGTGAGTTCCGGGACAGCTGGGGCTACAGGGAGAGCTTGTCTCGAAAAGACCAAAAAATAGATAGATAAATAAATAAATAAATAAACAAATAAATAAAATTAAATGAATAAAAATAAAAAAATAAAAGTGTACAGCATCCTTAATAATTAGGTAAATACAAATTAAAAGTACTTAAGATTCTATCCTACCCCAGTCAGATTGGCTAAGATTAAGAAACCATTTGACCCTAAATCCTGGCAAGGATATGGAGAAAGGTGAAAACTCCTTCACTGTTGATGTGATTGCACACTATGGAAATCAGTGTGGAGAATTCTATTTTTTTTTTTTTTTGGCATTTTTGAGACAGGGGTCTCTGTTTAGTCCCAGCTGCCCTGGAGCTTGCTCTGTAGACCAGGCTGGCCTTGAACTCACAGAGATCTGCCTGCCTCCGCCTCCTGAGTGCTAGGATTAATGGCATGCACCATCATGCCCGGCACTAAAGACGGTTCTTAGCCACCATATGCATGCTGGGAATTGAACCCTTGTCCTCTGCAAGAGCAGTCAGTGCCTCTAACCACTGAGCCATCTCTCCAGCCCAGTGTGGAGAATTCTCAAAAGACCAAACATAGATATAGCTTATGATCCAGCTATACAACTCCTTGGTATATACTTGATTTCCTACTACAGAGACACTTGTTCAGCTGTTTTATTGCTGCTCTTTTCACAATAGCTAGTAAATGGAAACAACCTACATGTCTCTCAGCTGAATAATGGATAATGAAAATATGGTTCATTTACACAATGGAGTTCTAGTGAACTCTACAGAAAAATGAAATCATGACATTGAAGTAAATGGAAGAAATTAGAAACTGTTGTACTGAATGAGGTGACTGAGACAAGTGACATATGTTCTCTCTCCTCTATGGATCCTAGCTCAGAATTATTAGATGTGAGCACATAACCTAAAGTAACTAAGAAATTAGAAAGAAACCAAGGTATGGTGGGCAGGAGTTGGGGAAGAAGGAGCTTAAGAGAGCAGGATAGTAGGAAACAGGCATTATTAAGGGGAAAACAGGGAATAGGGGTATTCTAACTGGGGATAGAGAAAGGAGGGCTATAGAGGGGGAGTAGAGGAAAGAGAGATAACACTTAGGTGAGATGAAAATCCAAAAGGAAAAGTATTATTTCACAAGCCTACTGGAAAGAAAAGTATGTGACTATATTTGTATTGAGATGCCAAAGCAAACTCCATTTTGTGCTAGTTGACTTGCTTTACCCTGTGTTTCTGCTCAGCCAATCCCACAGCAGTCAGCCAGCCATAAAGACTGCACCTATAGTTTCAGAGGGTACATTGTTTCTACAATACTGGGAAACTTCCAACTAACCTGTTAGCCTGTCCTCTTACCCAGCTGTACCTGCATCTCCATGGAGCCCATTGTCTGGAACTGACCTGGAAGCATCCTCCATGAAGGCAAGCTCTCATAGTTTCAGAAGTTCCTACGCAAGCTGCAAAGAGAGAAAACCAATTAATGGTCCTACCCAGCTATAAAACCTATTAACAACTGTGACCAGAAGAGCAAATATCTCTATTGGTGTGATAGTGGCACTTTTATCTTGGGGGTAGTCAATAGCTCCCTAATTGGACCTAAGGCCCACTCAGTAGTCAAGAATCCATGCATGATTTTTTTTATTTTATTTATTTATTTTTTTGTATGAATGTACTGTCTGCATGTAGGTTTGTGCAGCCATGTTGTGCAATGCCGTGGACATTAGAAGAGGGTGTCAGATTCCTCTGGAACTGGAGTACTCCTGGAATTGGAGTTACAGACGGTTCTCAGCCGTCATGTGGGTGCTAGGGATCGAACCTGGGTCCTCTGCAATAGCAGTTTGTGATCTTAACCACTAGGCCATCTCTCCAGGTCTGTTAGTAATTTTTAAGATGCTTTTTTCATATTTAAGAAGAATAGCTGTAGAATTTTTATTGGGATTGCATGGAATCTGTAGATTG
>VZQC01004283.1:9256250-9299086 GCA_009823505.1 Rhizomys pruinosus | reverse complement strand
CTCTCTTTCTTTCTTTCTTTCTTTTTTTTTTTTTTTTTAAATTTCTGTATGTGTATGAATGTACTGTCTGCATGTAGGTCTGTGCACCCATGTCGTGCAATGCTGCGGAGGTCAGAAGAGGGTGTCAGATTCCCCTGGAACTGGAGTTCTCCTGGAATTGGAGTTTCAGATAGTTCTCAGCCGCCATGTGGGTACTGGGAATCAAACCGGGGTCCTCTATAAAGAGCGGTTGGTGCTCTTAACCGCTAGGCCATCTCTCCAGCCCACTCTTTCTCTCTTTCTCTTTCTTTCTTTTCTTTCTTTCTTTCTTTCTTTCTTTCTTTCTTTCTTTCTTTCTTTCTTTCTTTCTTTCTTTCTTTTTCTTTCTTTCAAACCGGGGTCCTCTGTAAAGAGCGGTTGGTGCTCTTAACCGCTAGGCCATCTCTCCAGCCCTCTTTCTTTCTTTCCTTCTTTCCTTCTTTCCTTCTTTCCTTCTTTCTTTCTTTCTTTCTTTCTCTCTTTCTCTCTTTCTCTCTTTCTCTCTTTCTCTCTTTCTCTCTTTCTTTCTTCTTCTTTCTTTCATGTGTACGAGTGTTATGCCTGCTAGTAAGTGGACCTGTGTTGTGCAGTGCCTGCAGAGGACAGAAGAGGGCATCAGATCCTCTGGAACTGGATGTTAACAATCTGTTATTAGCTATCATGTGGGTGCTAGGATTCAAATACTGGTCTTCTGCAAGAGCAGTCAGTGCTCTTAACTCCTGAGCCATCTCTCCAACCCCAGCATTCTCCTTTAACATTTTTTTATAACTATTTATTTTTATTGTTTATTTCTGTGTGTGCGTGCATGCGTGTGTGTGTGCGTGCGCGCGCGCACTTGCGGCGCGTGCGCTCATGCACGCTCATATGAGTGTGCATGAGCTTGAACACTCTCATAGATCAAAGGACAACTTTCAGGAGTTATCTCCTTCTACCATGTGGGTTCTGGGAATCATATTCCAGTAATTAACCTTGGCACCAAACACGTCATCTTATTGGCCCTTCCTGTGTCCTTCCTTCTTTCCTTCCTTCCTTCCTTCCTTCCTTCCTTCCTTCCTTCCTTCCTTCCTTCTCCTTCCTTCCCTCCCTTACTCTTCCTTCCTTCCTTCCCTCCCTTTCTCTTCCTTCTCCTTCCTTCCTTCCCTCCCTTTCTCTTCCTTCCTTCCTTCCTTCCTTCCTTCTCCTTCCTTCCCTCTCTCCCTTTCTCAACCTTCCTTCCTTCCTTCTCTTTCCTTCCTTCCCTCCCTTTCTCTTCCTTCCTTCCTTCCTTCCTTCCTTCCTCTCTTCCCTCCCTTTCCCTTCCTTCCTTCCTTCCTTCCTTCTTTCCTTCCTTCTTTCCTTCCTCCCTTCCTACCCTCCCTTTCTCTTCCTTCCTTCCTTTCTCCCTTCTTTCTGTAGGGAACTTAATCCCTGATAAGCAGACAGGACTGCTCATGAGCAATAAGCATGGCATACTTCCTACCTCTTTTTTTTTTCTACCTCTTCTTGATCTGGGGGTCCCCACCAGAACACCAACAAGTTAGGCAGCTGCTTTTCATGAAGTTTATTTAGAAAAAAAGACCAAGTGCAAAGTTTATTTAGAAAAAAAAAGGCCAAATTGGGGCTAGAGAGATGGCTCAGCAGTTAAGAGCACTGACTGCTTTTGCAGAGGACAGGTTCAATTCCCAGCACCCACATGTCGGCTAAGAACCATCTTTAAGCCAGGCTTAGTGTTGCATGCCTTTAATCCCAACACTCCGGAGGCATAGCCAAGCAGATCTCTGTGAGTTCAAGGTCAGCCTGGTCTACAGGGCTTGTTCCAGGCCAGCTGGGGCTACCGGGAGACCCTGTTTCAAAAACGCTAAAAAAAAAAATAAAAAAAAAAAAGGCCAATGCACTGGGGTGCACTTCTACATGCAGGTAGGAGAGTGACCCCAAGAAATTCTGTACAGGAGTTTTTAAAGGCAAAATCCACATCCTGGTGGGCTTTAGGTTAGTTATTACTGTTGTTTATTTTTTTTCTCTTAGATGCCTAACTTTATAGTTCCATTCTTCCTCTGCTATCTTGTGGAGCAGGGGAGACAATCCTCTCTTCCTGCTGCCTCTGTCTGTTGACCCATTCCTATTCTGTTGACTCTCTTTGTCCCTGCTCCTACTACCCCATAGTTGACCTATTGTTATTGTCTTCCCATTCCCATCGTTCTGCAATCTTACTGCTGAAGCCTCATTCAAGGTCGATTTGAATAAACACCACCTGCCTGACAGTTCAGCTTTTTGCAAGATGACACTATTTCCAAGTGATCCTTAGCACAAAATGGAATTTTTCTCTAAAGGAGAAAAAAAACGGCCTACTAGTTCTCTTCCAGACAAGGACCTGATAGGCTTTTCTACCAAAGGCAAGGCCCACTTCTGGCTGACGGATACAAACCAGTTTAGATAATACTAAAGCCAGATCTGGGTATATCTCATTCAACTTGGTGCCTTGACCTGGGACCTGTCTCAGCTTTAAGTTGATCAATATAAAATGAGAGTAGGGGGCCATGCCCCATACCACCCAAAACACTGATAAGGCCCAAGCTCTCCTAAGGCATTGGATTTATCAGTTTCTGAATCCATTTTTCATTTGTGGAGAGCTTTTTTTCTTTGTGTTTGTTTATGTGTATGTGTGTTTCTTTACTTTTTTTTTAATTTTTAATTTATTTCTGTATATGTATCAATGTACTGTCTGCATGCAGGTCTTTGCACCCGTGTCGTGCAATGCCGCGGAGGTCAGAAGAGGGTCTTGGATTCCCCTGGAGCTGGAGTTCTCCTGGAATTGGAGTTTCAGACGGCTCTCGGCTGCCATGTGGGCACTGGGGATCGAACCCGGGTCCTCTGTAAGAGCGGTCGGCGCTCTTAACCGCTAGGCCATCTCTCCAGCCCCGTGTTTCTTTACTTTTAATAAAGTTTGTCATCCATTGCTTTCTGCTGTATCTGAGATTTTTCCTGCCTTTTAATTTTTTAATTGTTGGAGAAAATGAATCACATCAAGCCCCTAGATGGCAACACTTCCTTCTATCCGTAGGGCCTAACTTTGTAGCCCAAGATCGCTGGAAACTTTCCATCCTCCTGCCTCAATTTCCCGAGTGCTAAGATTACAAGTGTGTTCCACTGTGCCTGGCTTATTTGATGTCAGGTTTCTGTATTGGTTCAGTCAATGGGCAGCCGTAGCAGAATACTAGAAGACAAGAGAGAAAAGCCACAGTGTTCACTCCCTTTCTCTCTAGTTGTTGTGTTATTGACAGCAATGGGTGTGTTTTCTCCATAGCCACCTGGCAAAAAGTAATAATTAAAATGAACTAGAAATTAAGCATACAAATGAGGATTGGTAGCAGAGGTAAAGGGATCACTACAAGTTCAAGTTCAGCCTATGAAGGGCCTGGGTTCAGGTGCCCAAATTCCAGTTACCTCCTACCTCTTGATCTGAGACAAGGACCTGATAGGCTTTTTCTTCCAATGGCAAGGCCCACTTCTGGCTGCCAATCTAGAGGATTGGGGAGATTAAAGAAGATGCACTGAGTTGCTAGCAGATGTGATATACTTTATTCTAGGTAAGAGCATGGGCTTTTGATCTCAAGGACATTTTCTAGAAAAATCACATAAAAGTGGCTATTTTTTTTATTTTATTTTTATTTTATTTATGTGTATGAATGTTCTGTCTGCATGCAAGTCTGTGCACCCGTGTCGTGCAATGCCGCGGAGGTCAGAAGAGGGTGTCGGATTCCCCTGGAACTGGAGTTCTCCTGGATTTGGAGTTTCAGACGGTTCTCAGCCGCCATGTGGGTGCTGGGGATCGAACCCGGCGTTCCTCTTGTAAGAAGTTGGTCGGCGCCTCTTAACTGCTAGGTACCATGCTCTCCAGCCCCAAAAGGGCGTTCTTTTTTTTCGAGACGTGGTCTCATTATCTGCCGTGTGGCTGGCCTGGATCCTCACTGTGGAGGACCAGACCCAATAGTCTTTGAATTCAGGAGATCCACCTGCCTCTGCCTCTATGTCTTTTGGACTAAACTGTACCCACCTATACCCAGCAGCTTCTTGTAAATGTGGCTTCTTGCCAGAAACTGGTTATATAATGAGCTACATAAGTCACTTTTATCATGAAGTCCACTTTTTAAAAAAATTTTTTTTAATTTTAATTGTTATTGTTCTGTATGCTGTATAGGATGTACTGTCTGCATGCAAGTTTGTGCACCCGTGTCGTGCAATGCCGCGGAGGTCAGAAGAGGGTGTCGGACTCCCCTGGAACTGGAGTTCTCCTGGAATTGGAGTTTCAGACGGTTCTTGGCCGCCATGTGGGTGCTGGGGATCGAACCCGGGTCCTCTGTAAGTGTGGTTGGCACTCTTAACTGCTAGGCCATCTCTCCAGCCCCCTACTCATAAGTCACTTTTAACCTACTGCTTACTCATGATTTCTCAGGCATCCATCTTAACTAAGTTATCCCAGAAGTCCATGGGGATCCATGCAGTCTGAACCTTCATCTGGCCTTTATGGTCTTGACTCCCTTTCAGTCTTGTCTATATACGAAGTTCCTGGCAAGCCTGGGCTACAGATCCAAAAAAGGGTGGATAGAATTAATGAAGTCACAGTAAAAACGAAGACAATTAAAACCATGGGAAAAAGTTTTTCTCTCTTAGTCCCACATTACAGTGGCTCTGTTTGGGTCGGTCACACAGCAATGCCAAACAAATACTCAAGTGTGGGGTCACATGGCTATCTATGAATCAGAGAGAAGTCACCTCTATCCACAGCAGAGACACTAAGAATGACAGCCTTGTTTTCTTCCCTTTCATCTAAAATAAGTACAGGATTATTAGGAGTAAAGTACAAGTTAGAGGGCTGGTGGGATGGCTAGCCACAGATTAAGGTGCTTGCTGCTAAGCCTGACAGTCTGACTTTGATCCTCAGGAATCATGAAGTAGAAAGAAAGAAAGGAATCCCTCCTTTCTCACACTGTGGTGGGTGGATAATTCCCCAACCCTCCAAAATGTAGAAACAATACACAAGGGAATGAACCTTACATATCTACTTGAATTGGTTTATATCAAGACTGTAAAAGACTCTAGCTATGCCAGGGTCTTAAGTCTTCCCTTGGGTCAAAGCTGTAGTTGTGTTGCACAGCTTAAAAACAGAGACTAGAATGGAATTTTGGCAGTCCTTGATGTATGAGTGATCTCTATAGGAAAGGAGGGAAATGGGGCAGGGCAGGGGAGGAAGCTAGGCAAAACTGAATGGCCAGCTGTAACTGGCTTCAGTGTGGTCCTGGGACAGCTCTGAGTTATGAATTGCATTGGATAATGGTCTCCCAATGAGGCTGTCCCCACTAGCTTTGGATATGGGGTGCCTCTAGAGGCATAATTACCCAGGCAAAATGAGTGCTGCCCCCCACCCCCTGCTGACCTGCTGTAGCTATGAGCCTCTAGAAGCCACATTTGCCTGAGCTTGGGGATGGGCATAGCCAGTAAAATGNGTTATAACACACAGACAGGTTTGGACAGACACATGACCTAACTGTATCCATTAACTCTGGACAGTGGGAAAATCCCCTTTTATCTAAAGTTGTCCTTCGTTGTCCAGGGCTGTGGACAATTATCACATTTACAAAGAATCACTGAGAGTTTAAGACATTTGCTTAGGTGGAAATAGACAGTATGCCCCCACTGTGCTTTGCAGCACAGGCTGTTCTTGTATACCTGCGAAGGATGGTGGACTGGGTAGGCAGGAAAATCTGGTGGCTTGTGCATATTACCTGCTAATTTAATGAGAATAAATTTAGTTAGTAGAAAAAATCAAAAGATCCCAGCCAAGTGAAAGGTTACTGCCTGAGTCGAAAGCTGAATGAAGGTTGGGCAGGGCATGGTCAACACACCTTCTTAATCTCAGACAGAGGGGCTTGTATCCTGAGGCAGACAAAAAATGGATTTCTGAAATAAAATGGGGTTCATAAAGAAAAAACAATGAAATGGAAAAATGCCAAAATCTGAAATAATCCCTTAAAGTTAGGCAAAAGTTTTGTAAACAAAATATAATCAGAAACAAAACACTGTTTGTTGAAAAGCCAAATTGTGTAAAAATCTCAAACAAAAGCCTGTAAAAATTAACTATCCATGCAAAAGTAAAAAATGAAAATTGTATTTTTTTTTTTTTTTTGTCTTTTCAAGACAGGGTCTCCCTGTAGCCCTAGCTGTCCTAGAACTCACTCTGTAGACCAGGCTCGTTTTGAACTTGCAAAGATCCACCTGTCTCTGCCTCCCGAGTGCTAGGATTAAAGGCGTTCAACACGAAAATTGTATTTTGAAATGGATGAAAAGCCAATAAAATCAAAACTTGGTTACTTTGTATAAAAATGTATTAATGCAATTCCAATTGACTTTGTATAATAATCCAATAGAAAACCCCAAAACAAAAATACTGAAAGCATCAGAATATGCCATTAAATAAATTGCAAGAGAATTAGAATATAGAAATAGAATATGCCATTAGTTGCTTTTTGCCATGCGGCATAACAGAGGGTGTAGTTTAGCGCCGCCATGGAAAGGGGGGCATGCGCAGACAAAGCCTCTAGAAGGCAGCTGAGGAGTGGGCGTGGATTAGCAAGGTTGCCACGGAAATAGTCTGCAGCATGTCTGTTTGAGTGGGGGGGGGGGCGTGGTAGGCGGTGCAGGTGTAATGTTGGAAAGTGGAGAAAAACCGCATGGCAGGGGTGGGGGGAGCAATGGGGCAGTGGGGAAGGCACAGCGAAAGAATGAAAAAAGCCTGGTGGAGCACATGGTGGGAGGTGGGGGAAGGCAGAGCAGGAAGAACAGGTTAGGAAAACTCAGCCTGAAAAGTGGACCTGCTTGCCTGTGAGCTCAGCATCCCAAGTCCACAGGGGAGGTCATTTATGGAACAGGACCCTAGAATCTGCAATTTTGTCATCCCAAGAATTGCAGACAGGGTTCAGAGTGGCAGGCAATGGGAACCCAGTGAGGTAGCTTGCAAGCCTCACTGGATTCAAATTGGCAGAGGTGACTGAGAGGAGCGGAGAGAGGATAGAAAAACTACAAGGGGCAGAAGTGTGGGGAGGGAGGGAGAGAGAGAGAGAGAGAGAGAGAGAGAGAGAGAGAGAGAGAGAGAGAGAGAGAGAGAGAGTCGGGGAGAGCAGAGTGGTACCTCATCCTGAAGCCAGTTGTCTGGAGAAATACGTGGCTGGCAAGTCCAGGGGTTGCAAAAATTTTCGGAGGTCCATTTCAGGGTGAGAGCTGGCAAGTGCTCCGCCAGATTAAAATGGTGGTGAGCACTCCACCTGATCAAAACGTCTCGAACCCGACTGAGTCCTCACAGCATCAATATTAGGTTATAAAAAGCACGAGTCATGGCACCATAATATTAAGTATAAAAAGAGGCACGAAACCCCAATAAAAGACACATGAGGCTTAGGTCACTCTAGGGACATGCTTTACTTCCACGTGGGACTGCCAGAGTGAACCGCCTGCAGACACGTGGTGGGACCAGACAGCATGGCAGGGGCAGAGAGGGAGGGGGACAGAGAGAGAGAGACAGAGGGACACAGAGAGGGGGGAACAGAGAGGGCGGGAGGACAGAGGGGGGGACACAGAGAGAGGCACAGAGAGAGTTAGGGTGGCTGGGGTACACCCTTTATACCCATGGGGCGGGGCCTCAGGTAAGTGGGAAGGGGTCAGAGGATTGGCAGCTTCTGGAGGAAGTGGGCACCTGTGTGCCCCTTAGGATTCTGGGAAGCCTGGACCTAACAGTCTCTTCCAACAACCACTTGGTTAGGTGTCTGTCTCATCAGATGTGTTTATACTATGATGCATTAATTCTGATTGTTTGCTGTCTTTAACATCTAATTCCATAGTCTTTTTCAAAATCTCCCCACGTCTTTCAATACCAACCATTACTCTCCTAATTCAGGTCATTTTCTCTTACTTAAATTGCCAGAATGGACTTAGAATTCTTCCTGCTTTGCCTTACACTGATCCCCAGGTTTCTTTATAAAGAAACCATTGCCTTAAAAGAGGGTAAATCTGATATTATATCCATGTAACCCCTAAAGAAAACAAAACCACAGTCAATGACTTCCCAAATCCTCCCCTCCCAGCCCACTGCCCTTCACCATACTCATTCAGAGGCATTGCCGTTTCTCACACAGAGGTCCTTGCCTGTGGATAGCCTGCCTGATCTTTGGGGTGGGATGAGATGTCATCTTTTACGCATTATTAGGGAACTAATAATTAAAAACACAAATCTGGGGGCTGGAGAGATAGCCTAGCGGTTAAGAGCACCAACTGCTCTTGCAGAGGACCCGGGTTTGATCCCCAGCACCCACATTGTGGCTGAGAACCATCTTTGACTCCAGTTCCAGGGGAATCTGACACCCTCTTCTGATCTCTGTGGCATTGCATGACACGGGTGCACAAACCTACATGCAGACAGTACATTTATACACATAATAAATAAATAAAAATTAAAAAATCTGCCAATATAGTAGAGAAACAAACTAGGCTTTTTTTATTGAATGAACATGAACTAGAAGGTAATATGCATCATGGACTGTCTGCTAAGAGATTAGAAAGACAAGGGAATAGAACTCCCTGAACAGTTATGTAGACACAACGCATTAAACATAATAACTAATGAACCCATTCTGAACAATAAATAGTCTTCATGTGGATTTGACAGTTCCACCTGTCATACATAGTTCACCCTAGCTTTACCTGGTAATTTACCTTATTTATGTTAACTAAGTAGCTGTATCTAGAATCTAAAAACATCACCCCACCCCATCTAAAAACTTTAGACCTTTAAATGAGGAGGTAGTGTTAGAACTTGGAGCAAGGTTCTCCAAGTTAAGGTCTTGTCCTCCTACAGAAGCTATGAGAACGGGGAGCTACCTTTGTCCTTAGCTCCGGGCCCAGGTGTTTCTTGATCATAAAAAGGAAATATTAAAGTTAAAAAATATTGTATGCACTGCAAAGAGAAGAGGATTACTTGTGAAGTTTTCTGAAGAAACACACTAGGAAAGGTGGAAGGAAAGGCCCTTCCTTCTCTATTTTCAACAGGAGAGTCGAGCTTCTTGTTTTTAGTTTCTTACTTAGCCTCACAGCACCCGCAGCATTCTGTACCATTCACACACGGCGTTCATCTGCCTCCCAACGGTGTGTGGCCCTGGCGCGCGGGAAGAGCTTCCTCATGATCATTGTAGCTCCTGTTACCCACATCGTCCCTAGAAGCTTTGTGGCTGTTAATCTCAGAAGTTATTTAGTTTGAGTCTTTTTTAAATAAAATACTTTTACTTATGTTTTGTGTATTTCATACATCATTTTTCAGTCCAATTTAGACATATTTCCTTTCCCTGCCCCACTTCACCCCAGTTCATGCATTCTGTCATACATGTCCTGTATCTTTCTCTGTCTTTTTAAAGTTCTTCTTTAGAGAGGTTTATTGTTTGGGGCAGAATTTAACTTTTTCACTCAGTTCTTTGACCCAGTCCTTATGTTGTTGTTCACTCACATTTGTATTACTCCAAAACATGCCTCTAAAAACATCACATATGTACCAAAATTATGACCTCTGAAAATAAACTGTATGTTCATTCCAAAATATGTTTAGGAATTCACATTTTTCCCTTTAATTTTATATTACTCTAAAATATGAATACATACCTTCCACCCATATATGGCAATTACAATGTCTGAAAATAAGTGGTAAGTTAATTCTAGAGCCCATTAAGAGATTCACATTATAACAGCACAGTTGCCTTCAGATAAAAAGAAATATAACGATGATGTTGCTCAGCTTGCCTTTCAACTGAGGATTTGGTGCTAGCATCCACAAAGGAGGGAAACCATTCCCTGTTTGTTTTTCTGGGACTGTGTTACTTCACTTGGCATAGTGGCTTTGAGTTCCGTCCATTTACCTGCAAAGTTCATGATATAATCTTTCTTTACCACTGAATAGTACTCTGTTGTATAGATATACCACATTTCTGTTATCCACTTGTCAGTTGAAGGGTATTTGAGTTGCTTCTAGCTCTTTGCTATTGTGAAGAGAACTGCAATAAACATGGATGTGCATGTATCTTTGTGGTAAGATGAGTCTTGTGGGTATATACCCAAGAGTGACATGACTGGGTCAGGTGGTAGGCTCATTTTGAGTCTGGGGTCCTATTTTGTAGCTACCTTAGTCAACTGTTAAAGTATCTCTGAAAAGTCCAGTAAAGATGGGTTAGAGTGGGTGACAATGCCAGGCATGTCTAGTTGACCACTGAGCCATCAAGACAGTACTGGAAGGCTATAACTGAGCCCAGTTGAAAGGCTTGTTGGATACTGAGATGATATTGGATATTGTGGGAAACTATAGAATGATATTTGGACATGTAACCATTTCCAAGATTAAGAAGAAATTATTGCTTTAGGCTCATAGTCCTCTATACCAGGAAAGCTCCACAACTGTCTACACAAGAGTTGGTGGTGCTCATGAAGAGGATGGCAGCTGCAGCCAGCAGATGTTGCCCTCTAAGGGATGAGGAGCAGTTTGCCTGCATCGAGGACTCGGTAAGCACACCAGTGACAGTTCTGCCAGCCCTTGGAAGTTCTGCTCTCCAGTGCCCAACAATGAACCTCACTTCTGTGGAAAAAAATCTATCAATTGCCAATGGGACCTAATAATTCCCAGGCGAAAATCTTTCAAGGCAGCTCGGGTCAAGTGTCTTTGGTTAGCAGCTGGGGCAGCCTGTCACCTCTCAAGCTTGTGGCCCTTAGATTCACCTGGTTTTCCTCTGGATCATATCGCAGGGTCTAAAGTTTAAGGTTTCTTTTTTGTCTTTTTGAGACAGGGTCTCCCTGTAGCCCTAGGTGTCCTGGAACTCACTCTGTAGACCAGGCTGTCCTTTGAACTCACAAAGATCCACCTGCCTCTGCCTCCTGAGTGCTAGGATTAAAGCGTGCACCTCCACGCCCAGAAAAAGCTTAAGTTTTAAAGTGGACAAAATTGATTTATCAGCAATAAAACGACACCGCTGATTTTAAACTATTGCAGGTGGAACTCCCGAGTGTTTGATGTGTTGGAACCCAAGTGTGCTCACTCCATTTCACAAGGGGCAACAGCTTTGGGGTGGCAGGGATGGCTGGGTACAGTGAAAGACTACCCTTTTTTCCTGACTCAAAATAACCAGAGAGGCTGAATTTTAAAATGCTGTTAGTACAAATGAGTCTTCCCAATACCAAATGAGATGGAAGGAAGGGCGGGGATGGCCTTGAGGAACGTCTTCATCAGGCTGTCATGAAGTTCAGTACGTCATTCCTTCTTCAACGTGGAGACTGTCCCTGGACAACAGGAGCTCAAGCCTCAGAGATTTAGTGTCTGGATCTGTCAAGAAGCATGGGCTTGCACACTGCTGAGTTCCTGTTAATTGACAGTCTTCTTTGCCCTGTGCAGATCACAGCCTCTATGCTGACTGGGTCTTTCCTCTGATAAAACATAATTATCCGAGTTACAAACTGAAAAGTTGTTATCTACCCATGCTTTCCTTTTTAAACTTCTATTACAGAACCACAGGTAACTCATTTGATCATATGCCTATGTTCCTGAAGCCTTGCTTTGAGGGAAATCTGGGTTACTTCTAAAATGGATATAGAATTATACATTAAATGCTGGTGCTGCCTGTTTTGAGCTACTTCATAAACACAAGTGACAGGGCTTTGGGCAGTCAGTATACTCAAGGGGCACACCAGCAGGGTTGTAGACAGTGTTAGGGCAAGTATTTGTATCCTGGGCACCAGACTGCAAGCAAGTCAGGATGACAGTTCTAAAAGGGGACAAGAAAATAAGGGAGAGACCTGGAATAGGATCCAAGGACTTCTCTCATTGTTCATTCAAGAAACACCAGTTCTGCAGTTGGCTGAAGGGAGCCAGTTATAAAATCTTGGAGGACACTGGGTTCAACCTCCTGAAAAACTGCCTCTACCAGCTGTACATCTGAGGACACTAGCAGTAAGGTTGGGTTGAGGTTTCATGCTGAATTAGTGGTGTTGGAGCTGAGTCTAAGAAGCTATTATTTCAAGGTGAAGTTGGTCTATCAGCTAACAGAGGAAGGAATCCAAACATGGATTCAAGTGCATCCCAGCCTGAAGGTGACAGGCAGAGGGGGCACAGGCTCAGACTCACTCTATCCCTGGCAGTCTTCTGTTTTTTTCCAAAAGTGAAATCTTGGTAGTGCTAGAAGAAATTGGAATTTGTAAATATAACCTTATTTTCTATAGATAAAAAAGGTGAATGTAATGTGGCTCTTACTTTAATTCTCTTCTGGGAAAGGCAAAGCTAATTCTTGGAGCTTTGTGCAGAAGACACAGTGCCAAGCCCATCAATGCCAGAGTAGGCCACTGCTGCGAAGACTCCTATGCCCTCAGAAAGCCATGCTTTGATGATCTGCAGCTTGATGGAACTTCCATTTCTCCACCTTCATCTTGTGACCAGATCATTAGCCTTAAAGAGGAGTTGTGCAAAGCTCAAGAGGAGGAACTCCAAATTGAAAGGCAAAAGTAAGACTGTGTTCACTTCATTTTTTGCTACTAACAAGGGGACTGGGATAAATTTAAGTTAGCTTTTGATATGATTTTTGCATAATGAACACAGCAACTTCATGTTCTGTCAGCAGTCAAGTGGAATTAAACATATTATGTAAATTAGAAAATATAGCTACATGGTTCCTGTTTGATTAATGAGAACAAAAAATATATCAGAAAATATTGGAGAGTGCATTAGTATGTTTTCTCCAAAATGTGAACTTTAGAGCAGTAGTCTTATGAGCTGTTCTATGCAAAATATTCCATTAAATGAATTTGTAGATAATTTATTTAATTTCTCTTCTAGAAAAGTAATAAAACTAAAAATAGAAGTAAGATAAATCTTGCAATAATCTATTTATTCTGCTCTTATTAAGAATCATTTAGAGGTTGGCAAGATGCCTCAGTGGACAGAGGTGCTTGTGTGCCAGCTCAGTCCTTGGATCCTACCAGGGACAGGAAGGACTGATTCCCAAGAGTAGTCTTCTGACCTCCACGCATGTATTGCAGCATACATGTTCCTGCACAAGGAATGTACACGCATGCACGCGCGTGCGCGCGCGCGCACACACACACACACACACACATACACATGCACACACATGTATACTAAATAAAGAAAATAATTTTTAAAGGATAATTTAGGTCATAGAACCTATTAAGATTTTTCAGAACTTATATGTTTGGAAGGTCATTTGAACCATCGCATTAGGATGGTGGATATGTCATAGTATGACATGATATGCATTCATCACATCTACAAAAAGCATCTGTTCAGGAAGACGGTTTGGAGTGATGAGTAGGGGATGACAGCTGGTGTCAATGATTAAACTCTTTAAATCCTTCATGGTGCTTCAGGTCACACTCCGAACTTCTTGCATGCTAGGAAGGCACTGGACCAACTGAACCACAGACCCAGACACTCCCTCCTCTTGTAATGCAGATCATTGTATCAGATAAGGCTTTGTAGTGACCCACTGTAATACAAGAAAACATCATAGCCCCAGAAACTCACAATATAGGAATTAAGCATTTATATTCTTTCTTTCTTTTTTCTTTTTTTTTTTTTTTTTTTTTTTTTGGAGACAGGGTCTCTCTGTAGCTCCGGCTGTCCTGGAATTCACTGTGTAGACCAGGCTGGCCTTGAACTCAGAGGGACCCACCTGCCTCTATGTTTTTCATCACACCTGGCTTAAAGACAATTCTTGGCCATCATGTGGGTGCTAGGAATCAAACTCAGGTCCTCTGCAAGAGCAGTAATGATTCTTAACCGCTGAGCCAGCTCTCCAGCCCCAGAAGTAAGCACTTAAACACTGTATATTTTCTAGAAGATAATAAAGCCAAATCTCCACAAAAATAAACAGAAGGAATTTTAGGTCTTCCCAATACCAAATTTAGGAAATCCTTTTCAAAACCCTATATAGTTTCTTTATAAATATTTCCAGCCTATTTTATCATTTAAACATGTTTAAATTTTAAAAATTCAACTTTTGTTAACTAGAAATTATTTGTCAGTTTTGATCACAATTCTACCTAGGAAACTTCAGGGAAAAATACAGATACTCTGTTGAGTGATGACACGGTCTTGCTATCTGATGATCAAGTGAGGATGAGGTAGGCTTATCAAACATTCTCACTCTGCAGTGAATCTGCAGGGAAAGGGGAGAACAGTGGCCCCCAAGCATGGAAATGCATGTGTACAGCACTTATATAGTCGAAACATTTTATATAGATGCTATTGTTTTACAAACTGTTATTGCTATTATTACAATTACTGATGCTTATTGTTCAAATATGTTGCCAGCAGGATACAATCTCTTTACATTCTCAACACCTTCAATGTAGAATTTCTCAACACATTCAATGTAAAGAATGTTTCTGGATAAAGTTGACAAAGGAACTCAATCCAGTGCTGTTTTCTGCTTCTGCTTCTACAGACAGTGTTAGGATACGTAGTCATATCACTACGCTATCTTCTTTCCCTCTGCTGCTGCAGTCTGTTATCAAGGTTTCTAGACCTACGATTTCCTCACAGGATGTTGTTAGTCTTTTCTGCATAACAAAGTATACCAAGATACAGTGGCTTAAAACAACAAATTGTTATCATTCAAGTATCTTCATGAATCTACTGACCTAAGCCCAGCACCCTGAAAGTTCTTTTTTTTTTTTTAATTTTTTTTTTATTTATTTTTATGTGTATGAATGTACTGTCTGCATGCAGGTCTGTGCGCCCATGTCGTGTAATGCCGCGGAGGTCAGAAGAGGGTCTCGGATTCCTCTGGAACTGGAGTTCTCCTGGAATTGGAGTTACAGACGGTTCTCAGCCGCCATGTGGGTGCTGGGGATCGAACCTGGGTCCTGTGCAAGAGCAGTCGGCGCTCTTAACCGCTAGGCCATCTCTCCAGCCCTGAAAGTTCTTTTTAAATAGTGTATAAACAGCAGGATATTCTGTAAATTAAACAATATGAAAATTAAAGACCACTGTAGGAATGAAAAACTGAAATATGTTGGCTGTATTGAGGACCAACAACTGGACTTAAAATTTTAAAAGGTAAATTAAAAACCAAAGTCTAGAAAAGACTAGATATATTTCAAAAGATTAGGATATATTTCAAAATAAAGTCAGGCTGGAGGGTAGAGACCGGGGTGAGAGTGCAGAAGTAGCAACCACAAAAGACACGTGTGCGTGGGGTTCGTCCTGCCTTTAGGTGGCAGTCCTCCGCTGCAGAAAACGCAACTGCTAAACTTGGAATGTCAAGAAGTAATCTTGACACCCTGATTTTCCTGTTCTGAATCTCATTTCCAGACATTCTGAATCTGAGCGATGGGAGACTCTTGAGTGTCATCTAGCAAACGGGTTGTCTTTCTATGACCCTCAGCTGGCAGAACTTCCGGAACTCAGCCCTTATGCTCCACCTCCCTCTACTAGCCTTTCCGGGGAACTCCTTCCAGAAACTTACTGACTGGGAGGAGTTCTACCTAGTGCAGGCCTCTGGAGGCTAGAAAGGAAAGAAACGTTCAGACATGAGACTAGAGCTGTTGGGAAGTGACGTTACGGATCCCGCAGTGCCAAGTTAGAAAAGAGGAGAGCGTACGTAAGGGAGCCCCCCTGCTCCTATTTCCTGTTAGGTTTCCCCGGTACAACTGAATCTGTAACAGACAACCTCATAGGAATGGTAAAGGCATTCAGTGATTATCAAGTGAATCCCTAGAAGAGACGCGGTGAGGATTACATGGTTATTGTGCGGGTCCTGGATGACCATGGCTGAAGCAACTGATAATTTCATGATGATGCAAGTAGCCCTATATCATCAAAATCATTTTTGCAATTCATTTATTGAGTACCTTTAGTGTGCTAGTTACTATACTAGGTCTCAATATTCATTATGGTTTGTTTCTCAGAAAAAAATAAACTCTTGACATGTATGCTCAAATTTTCTTTTTACAGATGAGGGTCAGAAAGGGTAAGAATCTCACCCACCATCAGTGGAAGAGCTAACACAAACCAGAGATGATGCCTTTACAGATTTTGCAACGAACTAGTAGAAAACTGTCTCCTTACATGAGCTCTGGCTGCTTGCAGTGCTAACTACCCCATGGGAGACCACATAACCCACGACCAAGCATGTAGAAATAGGGTGGGCCATCCTGATGAACAATTTTCTCCAAAGAATTATAATGGCTACATTTGTGACCTAGGACATTAATTATGCTGTTCTTTTGTGGGCTGCTCAATGGATTTAAGCCCCACAAACAATTCTGTCTAGGCAGGGAAATATACTCTGAGAGAAAATCCACAAAATTCCAATGGGAAGAAGTTTGCATTTCTCACTCTGAATAACTAATTCGATAAAATTTGGTAATTATTATTCAGAAATAGTATAAAATGATTTACCTATATAAACTAAATATATAGACTTGAATGACATAGAAACACAAACAATCAGAATTTCCTTTTATAAGGGATCAAGGTTAGGTCTAACTTAGAAGGAAGATTGAACATATATATATATATATATGTATATATATACATATATATATATATATAAAGAAAAATATCAGTCGAATAAGAAAAAAATATATATGTTCTGGTTCTATTGATTTGTTTTAGTATAAGGTAATCATAATCTTTATAAAAAGCATTTCCCCTCTGTCCCTTGTCACAAGTTTAAAAACCTCACAGCTTGTATAATGTAACCATTTGGGGTCTGCTTTTAACTTGGACAAGTGTAACTCCTTCATGCAATAAGCTGAAAAGAGCCATGCTGTCTAGTCTTGAAGTCCCTCATTTAAACAGAGGTCAAGCAGTAGGCGCCTGGCAGTGTATTGCCTGAAACAGAGCAATAACGATGTTTCAGCCAAGCCCAGAGCCCCAAGACCACCCGCAGAAGGCTATGTCTGGCCAGATGCTCCTTAGATCTCCCTCTGCAGACCCTCCTGTCCTAGGAGAATGTCCTCCCTTGACCAGCCCACATGAATCAGGATGGGGTGAGGCAGAACAGCAGGTATGCCACTAGAGGGAGTCTCTGGCAGTCAAAAGCCCCTGGTCTCTAACCTCACAGAGCCTGCAGAATTCCGAAAGGGCCACTTCCCTCCAGTCAAGTGATAAGACATCCATCTGGCTTGCCCCCACCGCCTACCTAATAAGGGACATGGAACAGAGTGTGAGGCCATCCTACTATCAGTTAAACTTCTGACAAGGGAACAAATAAATACGAAGCTGATGCCATCAGTCATGCAGCTAGCTGTAGAGCTTGCAACTCACTAGCAGCAGCTGCCCAATGCCATGTGAAGGAACAGGTTTTTGGTTTCTTTTCCCTTCCAGTTTTAATGTTATGTAATGTATTTAAACCCTATTTAAATAAAACTTGTTTTCAGGAAAAAAAAGTATAGAAGAAAATTATAAACATTCAATTCTAATAACGTAGTGATGAACATTATAAATCCATGTGTAGATGATGTCCTGTTGCATTGCTAGGTGGGTCAACACTCCCACAATTGCTTCCTGTCTGTTAGTCTTTGAGTCTAGATGGTTAACAGCGCAGTCTGTGGCTTGAGCCTATGCAGTGTTTCAGTCTCAGCCTGCAGCTCTCAGAAGGGAGCTTGTGAGACACTGCTCCCCTTTTGCAGTCCCCAGGAGCTCTCCAGGCATGCATCCCTGGCACTACTCCAGACTCATGGGGGAATAGTCCTGCCCTGCAGCCACCACTGTCACCTGCTCAGCTGCCCATGGGATCCCAAATGGCAAACCTTGCATTGCAAGGGGAAGGTTATACCTCTCCCCTCCGCCCGGGATGATACACTTTCAGAAGGTGCTGCATGGCAGAACTAATGTGCTCTGAAGATTTGCAGGACTTCAGTGAAAATACTTTCCTGGTGCTTTTCCAAAGTGTTAGTTGTCCCCATCTCTGTGTGACTCAACCAAACCTAATCAAGATCCAGGAGGGAAGCGTAGGCCTCTCTCCCCATATCCACTGACCAGGCCTCATAGGCCTCTCTTCCCGTGTCCACTGACCAGGCCTCATAGGCCTCTCTCCCCGTGTCCACTGACCAGGCCTCATAGGCCTCTCTCCCCATGTCCACTGACCAGGCCTCATAGGCCTCTTCCCCTGTGTCCACTGACCAGGCCTCATAAGCCTCTCTCCCCGTGTCCACTGACCAGGCCTCTCTCACTGGGTAGATTTCATACTCATGGCTTCCGGGAGGCAGGGTCAACCATGAGTTTATGAGATCTATTCAAAGAATCAGAAACCACTGTTAGAACTGCAAAATGTTTTTAGATGCTAACAGAAGTCATAACACAAAATAACAAAGAAAATCATCCACACATTGCCTGAAATATAGCAAATGTTAATATGCTCCAAAGATTCTATGTTTAAAATCCAGCTTTTTAAAATATTACAATGTATACATTTTGTTACTAGTTCTTTTTTTGAAATAACATTTTAATAATTCTATAATAATCTACTATATGAATTCAACCATTTACTATTGTTGAATATGGAAATTACCTTCCATTTCTATTATAAATTTTTGCAAAGAAAATTTGTATGCATAGCTCTCCGTACTCATACCTCACTTTTCCTAGATTTCTAGGACTTTTTAAAATTTTTTTATTAATTTTATTTATTTCTGTATGTGTATGAATGTACTGTCTGCATGCAAGTTTGTGCACCCGTGTCGTGCAATGCCGCGGAGGTCAGAAGAGGGTGTCGGATTCCTCTGGAACTGGAGTTCTCCTGGAATTGGAGTATTCAGACGGTTCTCGGCCGCCATGTGGGTGCTGGGGATCGAACCCGGGTCCTCTGCAAGAGTGGTCAGCGCTCTTAACCCCTAGGCCATCTCTCCAGCCTCGATTTCTAGGACTTTGAATGAGGGGCAGATGTAGGTGTTGGTAAGATGGCCTGAGTTCTTTTGGCTCTGCCATCCTGCTTTTCAGAAGCGATCTCATGCTTTTCAAACCAGCCGTGTCTTGTGGCTGTTTCCGAAGAGGGTGTGGACTGTGCTACCCTACTGTTCCAGTCATGTTGTTTCTCAGCACTCTCTGTCCTCAGGTAGGATGAGGGTGTAAGCACGGGGTGAAGCCGAGATAGGAGTTTTCAGGAAGTGTGCCAGTGGTCCACTACCCGAACTGGAAGTGTGTGTCTGCTAGCTGCTCTCATCCAGGGTTTCTAGGACCTGTGGGCAGCATTTGGGATGACTTGGGAGTCAAGAAGGCTACGTTCTCTTTGCCTTTGCTTCCCTTTTGCTCTACGTTACCTGCCCTGCAGGTAACTACACTGCCTGCTGTCAAGGACCTGTTCTGGTACCACACACCTTTGGGACTTTGTTGGCAGTGGCTAAGGGATAGCAAAGAGTAGGCGGAGGGAGTCTCAGTCTTGGAAACAAATGCCTCAGGGATTTGCCTTGTTTCAGACCAGCTGCCCATGTTGAGCCAGCTGGGAGGGAGGGCTGTTGTGACATGCTGGGATCTGAGTGTCAATGGGACAGAGAGAAACTGGTCAGCATGTCCTCTGCCCAGTACTGGTCACTCGTCTCCATCTCCATCATCTGCAGTTGATAGCTATCACAATCTGTTTCTGCCACTTGGGGCAGTGCATCCCAGGCAGAGTCAGGCTTTAGTTTTCCATCTTGTAATGTGTCTATACAATAATTTCACTATTGTCTTTGGGTCAACAAAAGCCTAAAGTGCTTACTCTGTGAATCCAGATTTAATCTTTAATAGAAACAGTGACTTTGAGGTGTTTTCTTTTATATCTATTTATGACACATGTAAAACCACTGAATGTAATCAAAGTGCATTTGAAAAAGCAGACTGAGAAAAGATGTGGAGCTGAACAACACAATACTGATTAACATGTACATCCCCTATTCTTTGTGCATGTGTGTCGTGTGTATGTAAGTACATGCAGAGGCCAGAGGAGGATTTTGGGTATTTTGCTCTGTGATTTTCTGTCTTATTCGGTTGAAGCAGGGTCTCTTACTGAACCCAGAGCTAGATGGGCAGTTAGCAAGGCCCCCAGGGATCCTCCTGCCTCCAGCTGAGCACTGGGATTAGAGACAAGCTTGTGTGGCTACACATGGCCTTTCTCATGCATGCTGGGATCTAATCTCAGGTTCTAGATGTTTGCCTAGAACACTCTCTGACTCACTGAGCCATCAACCTGCCCCCTCTCCCAATTCTTCATCCCTCATTTTCCTTGTGATTTACTGCTGTTATCCTAAAGCAATAAAAAAGTTTTTGATAACCAAAAGCAATGTGAATTTGAAGATTTGGATGTGCATTTTAGGGAGACATAGACAGGGTTGACATTTGAATGCCCAAGGTGACTGAAGCGTGCTGTTGCTAGCTGTGACAAAGCTCATCTGTGAGGGAAATCTGAGAAAACAGCCAAGCTGCTGTACCTCCAAGTTTACTTATTAGTGCTGTCATTAATAACATACAAGAGACTCCCAGTTCCACTGTGTGGTATCTATATGTGATGTTATTGGAACTTAGTTGTTTAGAATGTATAATAAAACAGGAAAAATTTAATTTACTGCATTTCATCCGTTTACAGCAAAATAGCAGAAAGCAAAGATGCTTACTCTAGTAATAATAGCAAAGATATCTAATGTATTATTATATTATTTCTGAATTAGTCTCCTTAGCAGCCTTGCGAAGCAGAAACCACATGCAACAGAGAAACAGCTACAGTCGGCGGTTGAGGCTGCTGTGCGCCTGGTGGAGACGTGCTGCCGGGCAGAAAAGAGAGAAACGTGCTTCCAAGAAGAGGTATCCCTTATCCCTGTTATCACAGTACACAAGCAGAGGAGTGTCCCTGCAAGAACAGCCCTTACATTGCAGCTAGGACTATATTAGAAGACAACTCGCAGTCTAGATGGATCAGAGTGGCTTTCTGCGTTTCGGCTTCAGGCTTCTTAATGTTCTTGTTTATTTAAAGGAACTAGAAATGAATGCAGTGGGGTGACACAGATGGGAGGGAACACTTAGACTGGGGAGGAAAGCTGAACTGAAGACCTGTTGTAACTGTAAGGAAATGGTGCCCTTGAAAATTTAAAAATTAACATTTTAAAAACCTATTGGAGAAAACTATAGGATTTTTGCTCTAGAAATTTCTGGGGCACAATCAGAAAGAATCAGCCACTGTTGTTTTGAGCATGAATTGGGAATCGGTTTTAAAAGGATTGTATTTTCTCAGTGGGCAGAAGTTCAAAGAAGGCAGGCTTAAAAAACACAAAGAGGAAAGAGCGGCAGAAGCAGACTGTGTAAGCATACAAGCCAAACTAGCCACCAGAGACCGGTTCTCTATAGTTAATGTAATTACAGACGACTAACGAGTAAGTGATTTTTTTTCATAAGACTGTAAAGTTGTGCAGCTCAGTTTCCTAAGGCTGTCATGGTAGGACATGGCTCAGCAAATTCCTGGAACGTCTTGGAGACGAATCAGCAAGAGAGCTGAGTGAACTACTCATCTAGGGGCTTGGCTCGGGGCAGAATTTAGACATACTAGGTAACAGGATCTGAATAGAGAAGCATGTGAGTATGTAGCTTAAAAACAAGCATCTCTACACATTGGCAAGACAGGCTGGGGCTGGTTAGGACTAGGAGAAGTTTAGCAATGGCCCTGGGAACTATCTTCAAAGATAATAACTTTCATCATAGCTTTAATTGCTTGCAGTGGTTTCTTTCTGGTGCTTCTCTGAACTTTACCTACACTTCCTGTGACAGTCATGCTTCCTGACAATGGGGTTATGTGCTGATAGATGGATCATAAGTTGATAAAAAGCATCAGCTGAAAATGCATTCAATACACTTACCTAGCATCACAAGTTAGCAGCGCTATGCATTGTTGAATATGGTTGTTTAAACTCCTGTCTGTGTGGCATATGGGGAGCTGTAGGGAACCAAAAACCTAAATCATAAACTGGGAACATCTATATAGTGTAGGCAAGCTGTTGCAATTTCTTAATTAAATAGTTAAAAAAGGTCAGATTTGTCCCCTTTGGTTTCCTTCCCTTATTCCTTTTGGGATTTCTCCTCCAAATGAAAGGGGGGAAATAAAAGTTCTTTGAATGCTATATTATACTAATTAAAAGTTGCTAGGATTTTCAGATAAAATGTTAACTGTGTAGTGCCATGCATTACCTCTAAAGTTTGGCCAAGGTTACTTTAGGTGATTATTCCAGGCAATGATTCTCAGAGTTAGGCATGCATCAGAATCAGCTGGAAGGTTGCTAAAGCAAAAGGAGTGTGCTCACCTATAGAATGTGCAACATGGGTGCACAGACCTACATGCAGACAGTACATTCATACACATACAAAAATAAATAAAATTTAAAAAAAAAGAATTTTGATTCAGTCTGTCCGGTATGGTCTGGGTGGGGTCCGATAACATACGTTTCCGACAAGTTCCCAGGTGATTCTGCTGCTTCTGCTTGTCTGGGGACCACACAAGGTGAAGGCAGACAAATATTTCCCTACCCCTCCCAATATTTCTATATGTCTGACTTTTAAAACAAAGGAAGGCAGTAGAAATTAAGAAACCACTGGAGAATGGCATAATATTATAGAAAATGAGAGAACTGGCAGATATTGAATACAAGTAAGGAAGACTAGGATATGTTAAAAATAAACCTTGTGGTGAGAAAAAAAAAAGGGGTTTGCCAAAAGGGTAGGAATTCATAATGAAAATATTTTGGTAATCTTATCATTAAAAGCTTATGGCTCTGGCTTCTATGTTTGTGGATGGATTTGTCTAGAGACAAAGAGTAATACCCGGAGCTTCGCAGAAGTCTTTGTGGATCCAATATTCCAGAAGTGAGAGGCCTCAGCCTGCTGGCAGCCTGCGGAGGTTCCCAGAGCTGTAAAAGCCTGGCTGCAGAGGACCTGTAGGGCACTTCCTTTGTTTGTTTCCTGAGACAGTAACTGTGAGTTATTTGAACCTGTTCTGCCTGTTAAAAGGGAAAGTAGGCAGGCTTGAAAGCCGCCTTTCTTACTATGATTAGTGAAAAGAGAAAGCATTTATAGACCATATAGAAGATTTTAAGAAGTGAGCCCAAAATGAAGGAGGCTTCTAAGGAGCAAAAGGATAACCGAAGTCAAGGTCAGAATGTTGGCAAGTCAGAAGAAAACGTAATGAAGAAACAAATGGAAAACTCAGCCTCGTTTTCCTGCGCAGAATAGCTTAGTGTGTCGAGCCTGTTCATTCACCTACCCACACATCATGGTGAACCTGGACCCTCCAAAGAAGAGAATGTCTCTTTCCAGGAAACACTGTGAATTGCAGTCATTAGCAGACCCAGAGGAGAAGTGTCTATTTACAGAAATTCTCTAGCCCGTTTGTAGGAAATCCTCTGTCTGAAGGATATTTACTACAGCCGGAGCTACCCCATCACCTAACAGAATATGAGAACGGAACAAAGTTTCCATGAATTAACAGAAGTTCAGGTGGCTTGAAATGATGGTTACAAAACAGGAGGAAATTTAAAGGAAAGGTCAAATTTTGCTGTTAGTTGTGGCTTAACACAAGTTAATACGAAAAGAACCTGTGTTTTAAATAATCTATACTTAAATGATAAGTATTCCCATCTCAATGAATTTACTGTCAAAGCTACTACAATTGTGTGATGTATTTTTGAAGAAAAAAACACAATTTGATTAAGCAGGATGATATTCTAAATATATTTTGAACAGGTCAGATTGAGCTTCTCAGTTTCTTTTGATAAACTACATAAGTTTGAAAATTATGTAAATAAATATGAATGTAGTTCGTGATAAATACTCAAACAGAAGAGCAGGACACATTCCCTATTGCTAAGAGACAACCAGTTTAAGTCTTCTCTTTTCATTCCCCTGTGGTTATAATCCTGTAATAGTTTTAAGAAATATTACTGTCATTTAATTTATCTAGTATACATACACTCATTTTGACCGCTCTAGTTGCAGACTCTCTCTCTCTCTCTCTCTCTCTCTCTCTCTCTCTCTCTCTCTTAGTGAAAGTAGTATCAGTGCCCTTTCTGGTTATAGCCTATTTATTGGTACTTTAACTTCACTTTATCATCTAATCATTCTCCTAAACTTAACATGTCTAAATTCCTTTTAATTTCTGTGCAACCGTTCTTACTTTTGATAGGTATATCATTACTTTTACATTGACTAGATTTATAGAACCTACTTTGGAACTATAACATGAAAGTTCTCTGTTAATAGCTGTTGCTTAAATTTGAAAGGCTTTTCAATAGCAAATTTATTGAAATACTGTTTACAATATGTAAGGAGGTTAATAACATTAGTAAATGTGTGGTTTTGAAATGCTGTAACTTTAGAAAATAGGAAAGTTAATTTAGCTTAGTCAGAAACTGCACTAACCCAAGGCTGTTCAGATAACCAGCCCAGAGCACAGAAAGGACCCCAGGAGAGCCCAAGCTGACCCTGCATAGCTGATTAGGTGGCCAGAGAAGGTCCCAGGACCTGGGTATGAACTCAGACAGCAGATAACCACCTGGCTGTGAATGGAGACTCTAGGCACAAGCTCAAGTTTAGCACCTGGGACCAAGTTCACTCCTCTTACCTGGCTGCCAGCTACTGAAGCTGGGAAGTACAGAATGACTTTGCTCTCACTCCCCCTCTGGGGACCTGCTGTGAGATGCAACTACAAACTTCTCAGCTGAGGACACTGGGACATGCTGCCCCTGTGACACTGGTTTGCTTGAAGTGTAGCTGACCCTGCTGGCTACTGATGCTGCCCAGATCGGCCTCCCTGAGCAGCTCCCCTCCCCCAACATCTGAGAGATCCACTTCATCTTCTAGGGCTTCTTGGAACTCCCTAGTGTGGACCCCTCCATTGTTTCCAAGAGGCTAAGAGAAAGCAGTATAGGTGAGCAGCCTTGGGGAAATGGGCTAGGGCAGGACGGAACTAGAATTATAGAATTAACCTGCGTGGGAATTAATAAAACTAGATTGTATTATAATCCCTTTGAAAAGAGATGGTAGAGATACCACAGCTCAGTGAAATCTTGTCTCTTTTATGACCTTCTATGATCTGCATAAAATCATGGTGCACCCATTTAGTTTTGTCTTTGAGTTGTGATTTCCTAATTCTTCCTTCCTTTTTGAGAGTATTTAATTGAATTTGTCTTCCATGTTCACAAATAAAACACAGAATACCTCCTTTTATCACACTCATTAAAATAGTTCAGATTTTTACATATGTGATTTCTGTGCTAGAATGTTGCATCATCTTAATGTGGTATTTTTTTGAAAAGTCCCCTGGCTTTCTCTTTCAGTTGAATTATTTTTAGACCCAATTCCTGGCTGGCCTCCTGAGATGTCTTCTCAATGTAGTCCTGAGCAAACATGTTTCTATTTCCCATGCTGTGCTGTTTCTTGAATTGTTAAATATTTTTCTAAATTTATGTCTGTGTGAATGTACATATTCTTTTTACTTTTTATCAGAATGCCTGCCTGGAAAAAAATCTTTCCGTGTCCTTGCGTTTTGTGTGTGGTATTAGGGCTTTAACCTCAGGCCTCACATATTACAAGTGAACTACCGCTGATCTAATATGTGCATAGTATTTTGCCGGTGTGTTAGCAGAAGTTCTGTCAATAAGAGGATTAAATTCTGGCTAACCTGAGTGAGAACGAATTTATTGAAAGGGAATTGGTGGCTTTAGGACTCTCTGGAAAGCCAGGTATGGTCGGTGGTAGAGCTTGTAAATTCCAGTACGTGGCAGACTGAGGTAAAAGGATCCAGTTTCAAACAAGCCTCAGCTACACCGGGAAACCTTACCTCAAAAAATGGAAAAGGAAGAAGGAAAGATCTGTGAGAAGTTTGAAAAACTGGGTGCGGCACTGGACAAACAGGAGGCAGCTGAGAACGGACCCTGGCCAGTCTTTGGCTGCTGAAACGCTTTTCATGGTGCGGTTCTGAGCTCCTTTCTCCACTCTCACATATTGGCCAATATCATTCACAACAGCTTTGTAAAACTCAAATTACGCTCCTTACATTGATAGTGGTTTTCTCTTTTTTAAGTCATCGATGTTCTATGAGGTCAGAAATGATGGGAAACATTAATTTATTTTTATTTTTGTGTGTGCTGTATGTGTAGGCGTGAGCCTATGAGCACAAATAACCAGGCCATAGGAAGATGTGCTCAGTCGTCCCAGGATCTCTCCCTGAACCTGGGCTAGGCTATCTGGCCACCCAGTTCTAGGGATTGGTCTGTTTCCACTCCCCCGAATCTGCTTTCTAGTGCTGGAGTTACAGTTGTGCACATCCATGTCTAAAAGCTACACACGGGTGCTGGGGATCTGAACCCAAGCCTTCCCCTCCTACGTGCACAGCAAGTGCTCTTACCCGCTGAGCCACCCTTCTAGCCCTGGAGAGATTATTGAAAGGGTATCAGCAGTGAGGCTGGAGAGATGGCTCAGCGGTTAAGAGCATGGGCTGCTCTTGTAGAGGACCTGGGTTTGATTCTCAGAACCCACAGGGCTGCTAACTCCAGTTCCAGGGGATCTGGTGCCCTCCTCTGATTTCCACAGGAACTGTATAACGTAGGTGTACATATACACATAACATAAAAAATAAAGTTTAAAAAAAGTATCAGCAAATCGTTACGTGTAGGGAATATATACAGCATGGAGAAAGGATTGATAACCACGTTACAAGGGACGCAGAAGGATAGACAGGAAATTAATGCTTATCACAAACCAAGGATTGATAACCACGTTACAAGGGACGCAGAAGGATAGACAGGAAATTAATGCTTATCACAAACCTTAGTACTATATTTAACAGTCCCCCAAGGGACTAGCATCTTAGGAAATAAAGGAGGGGGATCTTGACCATCTAAGAAGATGCTTCCTCTTTCCTTTCTGTCTTCTACATCCTATCTTATGAGCCCATCTTTTCTGCTTCTTTCCTTCTTTCCTTCTTTCCTTCTTTCCTTCTTTCCTTCCTTCCTTCCTTCCTTCCTTCCTTCCTTCCTTCCTTCCTTCCTTCCTTCCTTTCTTCCTTCCTTCCTTTCTTTTTGGGTTGAAACATGAGCCAGCATGCCCCTTAGCAGTGCTTCATGGAAGAAGTCTGTGTGAGCTTTCTCTGCAGCTGGGCACTTCTCCTCACAGCTCTCGGGTTCTCATCTCACCCAGGGCCAGCCTCCTTGTTCGGATTCTTCTTGGGCTTGGGATGTATCTCAGTGATGGGGGGTCTGCTTAGTGTGCACTGGGCTCTGAGCTTAATCCACAGTACCACAAGCAAACAAATACAATGTTTTCCTAGATGCCCTTCCTACCTCACCCATTGATTAGCATAACAATTACAGTTTACCAAGGAACTGAGGGATAAAGGAGTTCAGAAAAAGCCTGATATGGAAAGGACTATTTTCCTATTAGGTTCAGAGAAAATGAACACGATTAAATTAAAAAAACATCTTGGGTTAAGCTTATGGGGTAACTTCTCATGAAAATTGACTTAAAAGTCACAAGTTATTAAAGAAGCAAGGATCTCAAACTCCAGAAGCATTATTCAAATCTACCAGAAAGATTCTAATCTACCCGAACAATAGTGTGGTTCTGTTTGGGTGAGAGGAGGGACTAAATCAGTGACCCTCTAACTGTCTTCCAAAGACTCTCAGGGGCTCGTAGGAATGTCAGTCAGCTCTCCCTCACATATATGTGCTTGTAGATGTGTGTAGATGTGTGTAGATGTGTGTATGCATGTGTGCGTATATATATATACATATATATATACACACACATGCATACATATATATATATATGCACACATGCACACATATATATATATACATATATATACACACACACAATTGCATGTGTGTGAGAATGTGTATATGTGTGTAGGGGTGTGTGTGTGTGTGTGTGTGTGTGTGTGGGTGGGTGAACACAACTTAGCAGTGGCACTCTAGAACCCCACCCATTTAGTTAAAGAAGATTACTTGTATCTATCTGTATGGGTTTCTACTAATGATTTTTATCTGAAGAAAAACCATATAGGTAAGGATTGGAGAAAACTGGATTTAATAGAGAAGTTTGAGTGTGTGTTGTGGGTGAAGCTTCTTTAATTCAGTAATAATGCTGTTCCTGCTGATGTCCAGTATGTGGTAGAGAGGGGATCAGTGTAGACTAGTCCTAAAATTGATGAGAAATTTATGCTGAAGATGTGTTCTTATCCTGCAGCAAAAGAGCCCAACCATTTTGGGAATATTCCAGACCTGACATTCTGAAATCAAGAAAAGACTTGTAATTAATAGAGTCTTTAAAAGACTAGACCTGTGGGGATGTCTAACACCTGAGGAGGAAGTGCAGTGGAGGCCACCCCAGGCATCCAACTCAGAAGCGTGAAGACTTACATTTGGGGATCACAGTTGTTGATTCCTCCTCCCTCCTCACAATGACACTTATTTGTGTTTTTCCCCCCTAGGGGCTCAAACTTATCACCAAGTGCCAGTCTCTCTAGGAAGGCTAAATTACCCCAGAAAGTGCCAATGCGCAGTCACCACTGAGATCAACAGTATGGAAAACAACAATCAACGAAAGAAGCTCTTAGCTTCACAATGTTGTACAGGAGCACTGCTCTACAGTAAGTCTCTCCTGTTTGGTTCAGCCAACTGCATACTGCCTCCCAGACAAGCCCCCTTCAGGGCTCTTCCCTCCACAATGTCTGCCTCTCTAGAGCAGCACCGCAAACGCAAACCTGAAGGGCTTTCCAAGGCCTCGGGCTGATGTATGTATGGCTACATCTGGCTGGAAACTGGCTGCTGGGTCCCAAAGTGAAGACCTCAGGGGCCATGTAGAGCTCTCTGGGCCACTTCTGTAAGTGACTGTTGACGAACTGAGGGAAATGTGCTTTCTAATAAAGTCATCTTTGCAACTGGGACTGGGTTCTGCTGTCTCCTCTCTGAGCAATGTTGACATCGTCAGCAACAGCTCTCAGTATATTTATATTAAGTTAATCATTAAGTGATGACTAAACTTCTCTGGAAATTCTGCTGAAAATGGCAAAAGAACTTATAGTTGGACTTATTTTTACATCTTATAGATTCTTCTATGTAATAAAATAGTAATAGTTTAGTGTTTATTAAATAAGTGAATTATTTTGATTAGAGAAAGAAAAATTTAAATTCTAGTATCATGCTCTTTACTTGAAGTGATTGTTTTTCCTACTCTACGGTTGTCAACATGTTCGTATGCATTAGCAATATTCACATTTGCTACCTATGCATTCAGTACATTGTGAAAAGTACCACCGTAGGGGCTGGAGAGATGGCTCACCAGTTAAGAGCACATACTACTCTTGCAGAAGACCCAAGTTTATCTCACAGCACCCTCATTTAGTTATTAAAACCACCTGTAACTCAAGTTCTGTCCTCTGTGGGTAGCTCTACTCACATGTACAGACTCATACACAGACCCACACCTATACACATAATTTTTTTTAAACTGCAGGGGATAATATAAAGCTGAATATAGTAAGTCAAAATCACTAACAAATTGATTTAAGGAATTATATTAGAAAGCAAACATCATATTTTTGGCATTTCAAGAGTGAAGCAGGGGCTGGAGAGATGGCTCAGTGATTAACACTGGCTGCTCTTAGAGAGGACCTGGTTTTGGTTACCAGCACTGACATGACAACTAACACCATCTGGAACTTCAGTTCCAGGGGATTGGATTCCTTCTTCTGACCTCCCACAGCACTGCACACACACTGTGCACTTAAACACATGCAGGCAATACACTCATACACATAAAATAAAAATAACAAATAAAATTTTTTTAAATTTTATTTATTTATGTATGTGTATGAATGTACTGTCTGCATGCAGGTTTGTGCACCCATGTCGCGCAATGCTGCGGAGGTCAGAAGAGGGTGTCGGATTCCCCTGGAATTGGAGTTCTCCTGGAATTGGAGTTTCAGACGGTTCTCGGCCGCCATGTGGGTGCTGGGGACCGAACCCGGGTCCTCTGTAAGAGCGGTCGGCGCTCTTAACCTCTAGGCCATCTCTCCAGCCCCACAAATCAAATATTTTTAAAAAGAGTTTGAGATCACACTGTAATAAGACCAAACAAGTGAGTTCAGAACTGGACAGCAGGAATGGTTTCAACATGTAGAAAAGCGCTGAAGGTGGTTCAGGAGTTATCATTTGTCTGTTTGTTGTTGCTTTTTAATGGTGTGTGTGTGTGTGTGTGTGTGTGTGTGTGTGTGTGTGTGTGTGTGTGGTGTACAGGCACACGTGTGACAAGACATGCATGTGGCAGTCGGAGAACAAGCTGAGGTGTTGGTCCTCGCCTTCCACCTTGTTTTGGCCACTGCTGATGTCAAGCTGACTTGCCCACAGCTGCGGGAAATTCTCCTGTCTCCACCTCCCATCTTGGTGAAGGAAGGCAGGGATTACGGACGGGCATGTGTGATTTCATCTAGCTTTATTTTGTTCTGGGATCTGAATTTAGGTCCTCATGCTTAGGCATCGAGCACTTTACCCACCACCCCGCCACAATTTGGCTTGTTTTAAGAAAAAAATGAAGTAGTTGTGGGAAGAAAAGGCTCCAACAATTACAATTGGTGGTGATGGGTTCATTGTAACATTCTTGCATTTTCTCACATGCTTCTTAAATGCAAATTGCCAGCATTTACATGTGTTATTCATGTAACTTTCACAACTGTCCTATGGAGTAGTACACCCAGCCCTCCTTATCTGCTGGTTTTGTACCTGTGGATTCAGCTAACTGTACATTAAAGATACTAAAAAACATTTTAACTATGCTAAGCATGTACAGGTGTTTTCCTTGTCATCATTCCCTAAACAATACAGCATAGTAACTATATACATATCACTTACACTGTATTAGGTATAGGTAACTGAGATGCGATGGAGGTTACATGCAAATTGTCCATTTTGCAAGAGGGACTTTAACATCCTTAGATTTTGATGTTTGAAGAGGGTCCTGGAGTCAGTCTCCTAGAACTCATAGTGTTACCATCCATGATGGGGTTAGCCATGAGTTCAAATTCTATTTATTCTGCCTAAGTTCTTAGCAAATCTTTATTCTTTTATAAAATGGAATTAAGAGAGTAAATTCTTCATAAGGTTCTATTATTAAATAAGTTACTATAGGTAAAGCAGTGCATTGCAAAAGGCAAATGGAACTTTAATTATATGAGATTTCATATTTTATAGGTCAAATATTGGCAATATTAGTGGCTCAGTCTAATTGGTATTATATGCTGCTTAAAGTAGAAATGGATGTCCCTTGAGGTTTTGCCTTCCTAATTGAATCACACTCTGTATTTGTTTCCCACGTATGGCCACTCCGGTCTTTTTCATTTCATCAGCTGCCTTGCAAATGGAATTCTTTACCCTTCAGTTTCTGAAACCAAACTGAAGTCATGAGCTAATAAAATATTTTGATGTTAAAACTGTAGAGCAGTTTCTAGCTACTGGATCAGACTTATGAAAAAGATATCCTGCAGAAGATTTTATAAGAATATGTGAGATAATTCACTAAGTCATGAATTCATGAATTACTTTAACTCATTTTTATTGAACACATATACATAGGACATAATATAGAGGACAAAAAGTGTACAGAGATAAATCTGACAGATTCTCTATTATTAATAAGTCTAATATGATGTTGAGAGTTTAAGTTTAATGTGTAACTGATAATGAAATATTTGAACCACTTAAAACCGGGGAAGGCTTTTGACAAAAGTATATGTTCTTTGCCAGGCGTGGTGGCGTATGCCTTTAATCCTAGCACTTGGGAGGCAGAGGCAGGTGGATCTCTGAGAGTTCAAGGCCAGCCTGGTCTACAGAGCGAGTTCCAGGCCAGCTGGGGCTACAGGGAGACCATGTCTTGAAAAGACAAAAAAAAAAAAAAAAGTATATGTTCTTTTTTTTTAAAGCCAATTTTATGTTCTTTTTTAAAAATACAATACTTTTGTTGATGTTTTATGTATTTCATACATAATTTTTCAGTTCAGTTTAGAAACATTCCCTTTTTCCTTCCCCCCACCCCACCCCTGTTCATGCATTCTGCCATACATGTCCTGTATCTTTCTCTCAGTCTTTTTTTTTTAGGTTAATTCTAGATCCCATTAAAATAGTTATATTATAATGGTACAGTTGCTTTCCGGTAAAAGAAATATATAAACATATATTTCTTTTATATCTAAATAAATTTCTTTTATACATAAATATATATAAATATATAAATATATTTCTTTTATATATAAATAACTATGTAAATTTATACATATTATATTATATATAAATAAGTTTTTATACATATATATTTCTTTTATATATAAATAAATTTCTTTTTTACATAAATATATATATATATATATATACATATATTTCTTTCACCTGAAAGCAACTGTACCATTATAATGTGACAACCTTAATGGGATCTAGAATTAACCTAAAAAAAGAGACTGAGAGAAAGATACAGGACACATATATATATTTTTTGGGGGGGGCTCTTTTCGAGACAGGGTCTCCCTGTAGCTCCAGCTGTCCTGGAACTCACTCTGTAGATCAGGCTGTCCTTGAACTCACAAAGATCCACCTGCCTCTACCACCACGCATGGCTTTTTTTTTTTTTTATTCACAACATCCGGGAGCCTAGGAGATCCACTTCTAAGCCTACCCACGCATGTAGCTGTTGCTAGAAGGCTGGAATTTTTTGCTGGCCTTTGGTAGAAGGGCTCAGTGCCTGATCAAACACACCTTTCTCCTCCAACGGCTGCCGTGGAGTACCCTGAGTTCCAGGTGAGTAAAGCTGAATATAGGTGACCTGTCCATGCAACCACAATATGTAGAGTCCTAATCTTCATGGTTTGGCAATTCATGCCCTTTTGAGTTCCCGATTTCCTGTTGGATGGAGGAGCTTCCCTAAATGAGAGTTAAGAGGTAGGTAGTGCCTTCTTGGATCCTTGTTCCATGATGGTTGGGTCTTGTGTGTAGAGGCTTGATTGTAGATGTGTTGCCTAGGCATGAGCAATTCACAGACCATGTCTGTGTGTGTCCAGTTGTGGGACTCTGTACTATTCTTCATCTGATACAAAAGAAGCTTGCTTTCTGAGTGGTGTCTGGGTTATTTGTCTGTAAATATAAAGATACCTCCTTTGTAGTTAGTAAGATGTTACCATAGCCTAGGGATTATCAACCTTGGGGATTTCTCTAAGATCTATGACTTCTCCAGTTGTGTGCATCTGTCTATGTTTACAATACCATACATGAATTTCCTCCCACTGAAGTGGGCTTTAGTTCCAATTGGTTAAGCCATTGATTTCCTCCAAGATAGAAGTTCCACTATTGCACCAATGTTCTATGCTGTGCTGGTCATTGATGTGGATATTTGGTCTTGAGGCTGATGTTGAACCATTGATTGATATTCTCTCTTAGTGGCTTGCATAGTGTTCTCCAAAGCTATGAGAGCTAGCCTTCAGGGAGGTGGCTTCCAGGCCAGATCCAGCTCCATTGCTCAAGATTCAGTCTCTGAAGTATGTCCTGCCTTCAGCAATAGGGTTTTACCTTCAGATTCTGGGAGGCAATCAAGGGCTGTGGCAGTAGCCTGTGTAATTTTGGGAGTCTGTTGAATTACCCTGGTCAACAACTCATAGGGAGGTTTCTCCCGTCTGGCACTGTTCTTGATATGCAGCTTTCATCTTTGCATATGGACTCATGTAGAGGTATTGTATGTATAATTTGTTAATAGATTGTTAGACTAATGTGATTCTCTCAGTTTTTTTTTTTTTTTTACCCTGGCAAGGCATTAGTTCTCTTTCCTCTCTACTTTTACTTGTCTAGCCCTCCTTCCATGTCTTCTTCATTTGAATTATCCCCATTTCTCCCTTGATACTGTCAGTCTCCTATGGCCCCACTTCTCTTGGGCTCCCTTTTTCCTCCTCTATCCCCCTTTCCTTCTATAGCCCTTCCACTCCCTCCCATTTAGATACCCCCATTGTACCCATTTCTCCCTTAGTAACACTACCTAGTAGCCTTCTGTCTCAGGTATCCTCTTTCCCTTTACCTTCCTGGTTCCTTTTCATTTACCTGGTTCCTGGAGTTGCATCCGGATATATACTTACTTATAAGGATTTGGTGCTAGGATCCACAGATGAGGGAAAACATACATTGTTTGCTTTTCTGAGCCTGTGTTACTTCACTTGGCATAACAGCTTCTAGTTCCATCCATTTACTTGCAAGTTGCATGATGTTGTCTTTCTTTATTGCTGCATAGAACTCCATTGTGTAGATGTACCACATTTTCATTATCCACTCATCAATTGAGGGACATTTAGATTTCTTCCAGCTCTTTGCTATTGTGAAACGAGCAGCAATAAACATGGTTGTGTAAGTATCTCTGCAATAGGATAAATCCTAGGGTTAGGGTTAGGGTTAGTGGTGTATTAGTCACTTTTCTGTTGCTGTGATAAACCACCATGACCAAGGGAACTTATCAAAGGAAGAGTTTATTTGAGCTTACGATTGACAGTTCCAGGGAATCAGAGAGCATTGTGGTGGGAGGCATGGTGGCCAGGGCTGGAGCAGAAAGCCAAGGGAACATCTCACAATAAGCACCAGAGAGAGAGAGAGAGAGAGAGAGAGAGAGAGAGAGAGAGAGAGAGAGAGAGCCTGGAGACCACAAGGCTTGTTAAACTCACTAAGCCCACACCTAATGACATACTTCCTCCAGCATGGCCACACCTGCTAAGACCTCCAAGAACAGTGCCACCAACTGGAGACAAATGTCTGCATACTTAAAGCCTATGGGGGACATTCTCATTCAAACCACCACAAGTGGTATGACTGGTTCAAATGATAGGTTCATTTTTAGTCTTTTAAGAGTTCTCCACACTGCTTTCCATAGGGGTTGAACAAGTTTGCAATCTGGGTCGGGAATTCTTACTCACTTCCACATACCTATGCTGGGATTTTGTCCTGTTCGAGCTTACATGGGATTTGTGCACACTATTACCATTGCTGTGTGTTCATGTGATTAACTGACCAGCTGCCTAGAAAACTGTTTCCTTGTGGTCCTGCACCACCTTTGGCTCTTATCATCTTTCTGCCTCCTCTTCTGCAATGATCCCTGAACCTCCTTGGGAGGCATAGGTTTGAGCTAGGTATTCCATTCAGGAATAAGCACTCTATAGCCTCTTGTTCTCTGCACACTGGCCCGTTGTGAATGCCTGTGCTCATTACAATCTGCTGCATAAAGACACATCTCTGGTGAGAGCTGAGATGAATTCATCCGTCTTATGTGTTGAGTCTAAGATGGAGTTCCACAACTGAGTGCTGGCTTCAAAGGTGTATGCTACCACATCTGGCTCTTTGTTGATAATTTTTACATGACACGTTTTTCTCTTTCCTGATTTTTAAAAAGTACTATTGTCTTGAAAATATATAAAATATATAATATTGAAAAATTAGAGAAACAAGAATCATGTAATTCTACTATCTGTCCATAACTTGTTTTTGATTTGTGAGTATATAAACAAATATTAGTGTGCACAACTAAATATATAAATCTTATAGATGAGTATTTTGTAACATGCACATATATATTCTTTGATACATAATTTAGCCATATAATTAAAGAATAGTTCTAATTACTGTAACCATCTGAGTAAATGCTTTTCCTTTTTAATCACATTTTTTTCTATTTTTGAGCAGTTAGCCATTTTCCTTTTTTGTCACAAACAACTTTGCAGCATGTCTTTATATTTCTGATGATCTCCATTTGAAAAAAACTTCTGTAAGTAAATAGAACTAAAGGGTAAATTTTAATACTAACTTGTCTTTGAGAAAAAATTATTTCCATTCGTGTTTCTATCAGTTGTTTGAGCTCAGCTCATCATGACTTGTTGAGTAGCTTAATCTTTGTTAATAGAGTTTTTGTTGTGTTGATATGATAGTTCTTATTTTCTCATTCCCAAATCAGTTTGTGGCCAACGCTGTAAAAACAGAGGCAGGCCCTTTAAATTTCCTTTGCAGATTGCACTTGCAGGATGTCAGATTTTGCCAGCAGGGGGGGCTAGAGAAATAATGCAAGGGGAGAGGTCTACCCGGGCTTTCCCTTCATTACTCTGCATCCAGGAGTTTCTCTAGTGCTAGTACTAAGCTGCTGAGGTACAGCGCTACCCGGGGGTTTCTCACCTGATCTGTTCCTCCAGCTTTTGGCTCAGGCAATGATGACAGAACCCGGAGCCCAGGGCAGGCCAGATCCTTAGCCAAAATCTCTGCCTACATTTCCCCCTCATCTCTGTACACACTCAAGGCCATCCCATGAGTCTCTTCACTGACCTATTTCCCCACAGCCCGGATGTTGTCCTCATCTATATCTAGTTATACTAGGTCCCTAGTAAAAAAAAAAAAAAAGGCCACTCCAGCTCCAGTCAGTAGCGTTTACAGCACCAGCCTTAAGTTTTTCCTGGGTCCCTCAGGCCACTTATCCTAGCGGGTCCTCACTTCACAAATTGCAAGGCAGGTGCAGCTCAGGTCTGGCCTGGGTGGCCCAGAGAGTTTCCATCCAGTGGTCTTGATCTACGCTTTGCTCAGGGGATGAGGAATTCCCCATTCCAAGAATGTAATGTTTCTACGTTCTCTCCCTATGCTTGGGATGCCCTTTAGATCTCTCTTTATGTTTTTATTGTTACTGTCTGTACTATCATAGTTTAATAATTCCTTATGCTACACTTCCTCTGCTGGTGACTGCATGGTTTCTCTCTACTAATTACATATTGATGATACAGGTGATCATAATGGAAATACATTTTTCATACACGTAATAGTTATTTGCATTTTCTCTTCTGTGATTTTTCTTTCCAATCTGTTTTTCTTTTTCCAAGCAAGGCTTGGTGAGTTTTATATGCATTTTGTAGACTTTTTATATACACATATGTCTTGCATATATACAAATGTCTTTTTTTCTTTTCTTTCTTTCTCTCTCTCTCTCTTCCTTCCTTCCTTTTCCTTTCTTTTCTTTTTCTTTCTTTTCTTTCTTTCTTTCTCTTTCTTTCTCTTTCTCTTTCTCTTCCTTCCTTTCCTCTTTCCTTTCTTTTTCTCTTTCTTTCTTTCTCTGTCTCTCTCTCTCTCTCTCTCTCTCTCTCTCTCTCTTTCTTTCAACAGGGTCTCAATCTGCAGTACAGGTAGGGCTGGAACTCAATATGTAGTCTGAGCTGGCCTTGAATTTGTACAAATATTCCTCCTGAATGCTAAGATTACAGGAATGTGCCATCATGCCTGGCTAGCTTTCCAATATACAGTGATCTTTCAGCAAGTTTTTAATGAAAGGAAAATATGTTCTTATTAATCAATAGGTAAAGGACTAGAAATGTAGGCCTTTGTTTCATTCAGTAAGGGAGGGTTCCAAGGCTGTTTTTAAGGCCACAGTATACTTATACTGCTACTCAATTCAGATTTTAGTGATAGTGAGAATTAATAGCTTTTCATTAAAAATGCTTCACATTTTTAAAACAAGCTTACCTGTTAGTACAGGTAATGTGGTCCATTTAAGACAAAGAATACAAATGGAAGTAGTTTAGGAAATAGAACATTGTATAAAATTCAGTTTTTTTTTTATTTTTATTTATTTATTTATTTACTTTTATGTGTATGAATGTATTGTCTGCATGCAGGTCTGCGCACCCGTGTCGTGCGATGCCGCGGAGGTCAGAAGACGGTCTCGGATTCCCCTGGAACTGGAGTTCTCCTGGAACCGGAGTCACAGACGGTTCTCAGCCGCCATGTGGGTGCTGGGGATCGAACCCGGGTCCTCTGCAAGAGCGGTCGTCGCTCTTAACCGCTAGGCCATCCCTCCAGCCCCAAAATTCAGTTTTATTTTTAACATTATTTTTATTATTTTATGTGTACGAGTGTATTGCCTGCATATATGTAGGTGCACTCATGTTGTGCAGAGCCCAAGGAGGTCAGAAGAGGGTGGCAGATCCCCAAGAACTGGAGTTATAGATGGCTGTCAGCCACTATATGGGTGCTGAAAACTGAAGCTGGGTCCTCTGCAAGAATAGCCAGTGCTCTTAACCACTGAGCCATCTCTCCAGCCTTGTGATTCAGTTTTAATAGAGAGTTCCTAAAGTCATATAGTATTTTTTTTCCAAGTGGGTTTAGCAGCCCTGTACCTACTTTGAGAATCTTGCAGAGTATCCTACAAGAGTACTGTAATACCCCGGATCAGCTGTGACAGCTCTGCTGCATCCGTCACAATCACCCAGCAGCAGCTAGGTACCTGTGGTCAAGTCTTGTTTGAGCTACCACAAAGCACCATGTCTCTGGTATTTTTGTTTGCAAAAAGAAAAAAATACAACTAATTTTTTAAAAGCTTAAAAACTGTCTGGAAGTCATCAGTTAAACACAGAGAGAGGAAAAAACAAATGGAGGGCCTACGTTGAAAAAAATTAGAATTTAAATTTCTTTACAGAGCCCAAAATCCTCTTATGCCCAAAGGACAAATAGCTCTGATATTACAGAGTTAAAAAATTATCAACCATTATAAAAATGTTTCTAAACTGCATGAAGACAGATGCCAGAGTGTTTACAGAGCTGTGATGGCCGCTCCCAGATCCTTGATGTCAGATTTTATTTCCAGTCATCTCTGAGTCAGTTGATGTCACAGTTCTCTTGGGAGTGCAAGCTTAAAGACATTTAAACTGCATGATATCAGAAGCGACCACTTAAATCTGAGCTCATTACATGATTTGCTGTAAAAGATATCTGGAATACACAGTATCCAAGGTTCTTTCAGTTACTGAAACTAAGTTCAATCTTGTTCTAGTCCATGTCTGAACTAGTTCTCACCATTTCAAAGAGAAACAACTGGTTGGCATTCAACTTTCTATAGCTTTAGGGTCATACATATTTGAATGCAAATAGGAGCTATCCCTTCACTCTAACTTTGCAGACGTGAGTTAGCAGTCCGGCCTTTGCTGCTAAACTGCTGTCTCTGTTTTCATAACTCGTTTACTTTGAAGAAATTCCAGTATTAGGGCCCTTTCAGCATTGAATCTGCAACAAGAGAGGAAGAGAATTAAAAATAAGATACATGTATGCACGGAATCTAATAAAGACAAATACCTAGGTGCATGTTCTTAACTAACTTTGTTATTATTTGCTGAATCTCTCTTTCCTCTTCATCATTTAATCTTTGAAGAATGGATTCCAAGAGAGAAAAGTGAAAGTTAATGTACTGAGCCACCTGAAAAAGAGAAAGAAAAAAGAAAACAGAATGTATTATATAGGAAGTACTGAGTCAGGTGCAAAAATAGACTGAGGGTGACCGTGCCCATACATTACTGCTAATTTCTTCTTCATCTTTGTCCATGAGGAAAATTCGAGCATTGTTTTTGGATGGTCCTTGAATGAGTCTCTGCAGTAGTGGAATGTCTGTGTTCTTTAGTCTTCTCTGTTCTGCAAATAAAAAAGAATCAACCACACAAAGGAATTAATTTATTAAATTAAATTTGTCATTTATCTTTCTTTTGCTGGTTTTGGAAGCAATAGAACTTGGAAATAATTTATTCAAAAAGAAAAGAAAATAGTGGAATAGTACCCCCTTACCCATGGGAAATGTGTTCTAAGACCCCATGGGATATAGATAGTATTGAATCCTATATACCCATTTCTCCTATACATACAGAACTATAATAAAGTTTATTTTATGAATTAGTCACAGAAAGAGGGTAAGATAACAAATAAGAAAATAGACCAACTATCACAACACATTCTAATAAAGTGTCAGCCTCACTAAGTTAGTACTGTGAGCCCATTCCAGGCAACACATGTTATTTGAAGACAAATACAATGAAATCTCAACAATCGATTTGATAACTAAGAAGCCACTAAGTGACTCGTGGGTAGTGTACACCGTGTGAATATTCGGACAGAAGGATAATTCATGTCCAGAGAGGGGCAGTGAAGGATGCCCGGAAGTTCATCAATCTGCTCACAATGGTACTTAAGAGTTGCTTATTTCTGGAAAGGTCTATTTAATATTTTTGGACTATGATTGACCTTGAACATCTGAAACCATAGAGAGTGAAATTATAGATAAGGAGGGAATTACTATAAATTAAAGTTAAAACTTTTACCTAAACTACAAGTGAACTTCTTTTGCTCAACATGAACTTCATTTGCTCAACAAATAATATTTCTAAGAATTCAGTCTTATTTTTGGTTAGATTGTTTAGACAAAATTCTAGTGCTACTTAGTAAGCAACATGCTTCAATTCTTTATTTTTCACCCATTTATTCATTCAAAACAATTTATTTCCAAGTTCGGTTAACATAGTTTCATTTTTATTGTTATTGCTGTCCAAACCCTGTAATTACCCTTAACTCTCCTGTTTCCCTTCCCATTCACTTCTTTGTTACCCCAAGATTTAGAATATCAATGTAGAATGTTCCTGAGAGTAGTCCTTTTCACTTATCTGCAAGTTTCATACCTTCAGCCATGTTTCCATGGCCAAGAAAACCTGGTATATTCCCAGAACTTCAAGTTTTTAAAGGTACAGTAAATAACTACCACAATAAATATCCCCACCACAAAGCACATATAGTTTTTTGTCAAAGTCTCACATCTAGGATTTCATTTTTATCAAAATGAAGCATAAAGAAAAAGCCCACAGCATCTTTAAATTTATCTGTTCTCATCCTTCCCTCCCCTCACTTCCTTCCTTGGAACAGTCAGATCTGTTCTCATCCCTGGGTTAGATTTATCCCCATTCCCATTTCAATTCAGTGGTCACTGATTCAGTTACTCTACCATTTCTGAAGCAACGGGAACCTTTACAGTTTTGCTCAACAAAACCGTCTTTTGACCTTTTAAGTCTAATGCTAACTTGGTTTTTGCACCCTCATTGTTGACATTCCAAATCTTCTTGCTTTATGAGCCTGCTTTGTGACCATTATTACTGAGAACATATCGTCCTCAACCACCCCACCAAGTTCAGAACACATTCTATTCTGAGAGAGAGATCATATTCCTAGTGTGTCAGATCCAACAAGGGGAAGAAGAGAAGGCGGAGCAACAAAGGAGAGAGAAGTTGTGTGTAGCATTGACTCTCCTAAGAGGGAGAACAAGGAGGGAAAGCCAGGAAGAAGGAAGTGCAAGGCTGAACAGGCACAGCACCCAAGAGAACCCTCCCCTCCCTGGTTCCTGAGGGTCTGAGCTCCATGCATACAACTTCCTGTCTGGCAATCCAGGAAACACTCAAACACTTCTGTATTACAAACTCTGAAGATATTTATTCTTATGTTATCTTCTCTGAAACTGTTGGATATATATTATATTCTGGATCCAATTCTCCAGGCTATAAGTATAGCCAAGTGGTAAAGTGTGCGTTTAGCCTGCTTGAGACCCTGCGCCAAAGTCTGCACCAAAGAAACAAATAAACAAGCAAACAACAGCATCAAAAAACCTGCAGACAGCAACAATAATAACCCTTTTCTCTTCCCTACTTATTTCTTTTCTTTTCTCCCCTCCCCCCTCTCTCGACACAGTGAGTAACTTGCTCTGTTGCCTTCATGGGCAGAAAGCTGGAACACTCTGCAGCCAGGTACAATGACAGATCACATTTTCTTACCTCCTGTTGCAAAAATAATGTAAAGAGCAAACTCCTGAGGGCTGTTTTCAATCTGTCAATGGAAAATATGAACAAATATGATTATGTGTTTCTACGTGACGCTTTCTAAGCCAATCAGATCCAAATTATGCACTCATGGCCTCTCTTGCCCTTTTCACTTTCAGACATGAAGTGACCTCCTCCCTCCCCCCACCCAGGAAATATGTGACTTCCCAGGATGTGGTTGGTCTGAAGGAAAGAACTCTTCAGAACTGAACATGATTTTGATTTACATGTCCACAGGTCTTCTTCAGAAGAATGCATTTCTGTGTCTTGGTTAAATTATAGTCAAGACACTTAATAGCTCACTTTAGTGATAAAGATTACCTTAAACTTTTGGAGAAGTTGTTTTATTACTTCTTCAGTTCTCATGTTACTGTTTATTCTGACCTTAGTTTCTGATCCAAAGGCTGGGGTGAAAATAGAGGTCTACAAAAACAACAACAACAACAACAAAATCTGATGACTCCTTGAAAGTATATCAAATGAACAATTGTCTATATCTCAAACCCAAAGTGAGAGGATGATGTACATTCTAAAAGTGATGATATTACTCCAAAGGCTATCATAGACTTCTCAAATAAACTGATTTAATGATTATATGAATAATAAAAATGAACATTGTATAAAATCCATTCTAAACCTTTCATAAATATTGATTTTATTCTTATAGCAAGAAGTAAAAACATTAATTTTAAATTTTATGATAAAAATGTTAATGTTTAAATAAGAAGGAAACAATACTGGGTAGAGACTCTGAAGTAGGTAACTGGTGCTGTGTACTACCTTATGACACTTATTCTGGGAGAAACACTACTGTGTGCCAGAGCAGGAAAAGGGGAAAAGGTTTACTCATTGGGTGACAGAAAGAAGGAAATGTATATTTAAAAACAAAAAGTCGCCGGGCGTGGTGGCTCATGCCTTTAATCCCTTTAATCCTAGCACTTGGGAGGCAGAGGCAGGCGGATCTTTGTGAGTTCAAGGCCAGCCTGGTCTACAGAGTGAGTTCCAGGACAGCTGGGACTACAGGGAGACTCTGTCTCGAAAAGACAAAAAAAAAAAAAATAATAA